>WBNM01042359.1:0-24398 GCA_013399055.1 Ramphastos sulfuratus | reverse complement strand
CCTGCAGCAGCTTTGTAGCTCTGGGCTGGATGCTTTCAGGCAGTTCCCTGAGGCCCTTCTTGAACTGAAAGGCCCAGAACTAGATACAGCCTCATCAGGGCGGAGTAGAGGAGCAGGAGAACCTCTCTCAACCTGCTAACCACTGCCCTTCTAATCCCCCCCCAGGATACCATTGGCCTTGGCCACAAGGGCACCTTGCTGGCTGGTATTGAAGGTGTGCTTGCTCACTTGCAAAAGGAAATGTGTTGCACAGCTCTTACAAAGTTGCTGTTATGGTCATGATTAATGATTCTGTTACCTGAGCAGTGAAACCACAACACTTCAGAACCATCACAGCAATCTCAAAGCTCCAGTACATGCAGCACAAACTTCTCTGACTGAGCATTTGAGGGCATAGAAGCAGTCAGGCTTGGAAGGGACCAGAAGGAGCATCTAATTCCAACCCGCCTGCCATGGACAGGGACACCTCAAACTAGAACAACTCTGTTTTGGGTTCATTTCTCTCCTGCGGCATCTGAGCATGTTTTCAATAGCTTCCCACCAAAAGCAAGTAACTGAAGCTGGATTGGTTTCAGCAGGCTTTAGAGTATGTTAAGAAGTATTTCTTTACTGGAAGGGTTCTCAAACAGTGGAATGGTCTGGCCAGGGCAGTGCTGGAGTCACCATCTCCAGGAGTGTTTAAGCAGGGTGTGGATCTGGTGCTTAGGGACATGGTTTAGTGCTGACCCTGCTGTGCTGGAGCGAAGGTTGGGCTGGATGACCTTGGAGGTGTCTTCCAACCACATATCTTCTGTGCTGTTGTGAAGTTTCTCTGACAGACTGGTGGCTCAGTAGGACATACTTTTCCTTTGGTAAAACAGCTTTTCTCTCAACACTATGTTCTCTCTACCTGTAAGCAAGTCTGTTATTTTGGGGTGACTTGCAACAAACCTCTCATGTCTTCCCCTCTGCCCTCTTCCCTCAAGTTTTCACAGCGATGCTGGTGGTGAAAATCCCAGCCAAGAGCCAGTCTTGTCATGGGGGGATAGAGCTTTTCCCTGCTTCCATCACTGACAGACTCCTGCCATCATTCATTGATGGTGGCACATCATTCATTGATGAGAGTGGGTCTTCCTTGAGAATGAGTCTGGTTTTCACCAGTCACCAAGTGCCAGGCCAGTGGAGTGGTACCGAGAACAGTACACTTCTGAAGGCCTGAGCATCATCCTGCCTTTGATTCTCAGTCACATTCTTCTTTTGTTCTGAGAGGTTCTTTATGGCTTCTCAAAGCATGTTTTAACTGTGGGCCCTGGCAGAACCTTCTGTTGGAGCTTCACCTGAGTCTGTTCCGGTGATCATTGCTCTTCTGAAGGATACCAGGAGAATAATCTCTTCCAACTAATGCTCCTATGGGAGTCAGGATTCAGTAGATTTTCTTCTCTTCCCATCTTCGTGGTAACCTACCCTAGGTGATCCTGCTTTAGGGGTTGTGTTGGAATGGATGATCTCTACAGTTCCCTTCCATGCCCTAACATTCTGTGATTCTATGATCTCTTTTCCAGGATGTAGAGACCCAGGCTCTTTAGATTGCTGTGGTTGAGAAAGCATCCTGTGTCCTTGAGCTTGCCACTGTGGAAATGAGGAGCAGCTGAGGGAACTGCAATGCCCAATGACAGGACAAGGGGCAGTGGGTGGAAGTTGAGGCACAGGAAGTTTCATGTAAATATGAGGAGGAGCTTTTTCACTGTGAGGATGACAGAGCACTGGAACACACCCCTGCCCAGGGGTGTTGTGGAGTCTCCCTCTCTGGAGATTTTCAAACCCCACCTGGATGTGTTCCTGTGTGATCTGCTCTAGCAGGGGGATTGGACTGGATGAGCTTTTGAGCTCTCTTCAAACCCCTGACATTCTGTGGTTCTGTGAACTGGGGTTGTTTAGCTTGGGCAAGAGGAGGCTGAGGAGAGATCTCCTTGCTCTCTACAGCTCCCTGAAAGGAGATTGCAGTGAAGTGGAGGTTGATCTCTTCTCCCTAGTAACAAGCGATAGGACAAGAGGAAATGGCCCAAAGTTGTACCAGGGGAGGTTTAGGTTGGAGATTAGGAAAGATTTCTTTGCTGGAACAGGCTGCCCAGCGAGGTGGTGGAGTCCCCATCCCTGGAGGTGTTCCAGAAACGTGTCCATGGCACTTGGGGACATGGTTTAATGACTGTGGTGCTCTTGGGTTGATGGTTGAGCTGGATGACCTTGGAGGTCTTTTCCAGCCAAAACAATTCTGTGATAGTATGCAGTACCCTGACGCAGGGTGGAGGCAGTGGCAAAGCTGCAGGTGGGCCAGGGAAGCACAGCAGATGCATGCAGTGCCTTGGTGGTCATTTTTTTAGCTGCCTTTTTTTTTTTTTTTGCCTATATTTGTTGCTGAGCCACCAAGCTGACACTGCCACAGGGCTGCCTGTTGTAATTCCAAGCCCTCTTTGCTGAGCTGGCTGAGGCTGCATGGTTGTGCACATCAGATCAAGGCGCTCTTGTCACTTGGCACTCTCAGGCTCAGCTTTCCCAGGGAATAACTCAGGCTCAGTAACTCCCAGAGAATAACTGAAGGGTCATCAGAAAACTCTCATCTTGTTCACCTCTCCTTCAGATCTTTGATGAGTATGCTCATCAGCAGAGGTGAGGAGCCTGTGGGGTCATTGATGGCCTTCTGCTTTGGAGGGAGATGTCTTGGGCCTCTTTCCCCAGTCTTCAAGCTATTCATTCTTATGTGTCGAGAACCTTTTCTCTTACAGCAGCCTGAAGCTTTGAAGGGGACCTTGTTGTAAACTGCAGTGCTTGTCCCAGGCACTCAGAGCATCCTACATTTGCTTTGGCTGCAAAGACCTCTGAGATTATCGAGTCCCACCGTTATCTAACTCTACCAACGCTGGGGCTAAACCGTGTTCTTCAGCACATCTCTGCCTCTTTGAAACAGCTCCAGGGACGGACATTCAACCACCTCCCTGGGGAGCCTATTCCAGTCTTTGAGAAACCCTTTCAGTGAAGAAGTTTCCTCTCATATCCAGTCTAAGCCTTCTCTGGGGCAACTTGAGACCATCTCTGCTCATCCTATCACTTAATCCTAGGGAGATGAGACCAACTCTCACCTCACTCCAGCCTCTTTTCAGGGAGCTGTAGAGAGCAAGGCTTGCCCTCAGCCTACTTTTCAGGCTAAACAACCCCAGTTCCCTCAGCCACTCCTCACCAGGTCTGTTCTCCAGAGCCTTCACCAACTCTGTTGCCTTTCTCTGGACCCACTTCAGCACCTCAATGGTCATCAAGGTAGCCCTGCAGACACTGTGTCACCCAGTTGCCCTTAAGTGTCACCAAGCAGGAGGCAGTGTGAACTTCTCTATGGATGAGTGAGCAGAGCCCTCGTTTGGAGAGCTTACCTTCTCCCTTCCTGGGCACTCAGGGTAGGTGTTTGTGTTGGCAAGGTGCCCCTGTAAGCTGAGGACACTGAAGGTGGAAATGCAGCAATTTTTAATAAGGTGAAAGTGGAGGCAGCGCCGCAGCCTCCGCGGTCTGCTGCAAACAGGTTCTGTAGCTGTGTCAACACGTGGAGGAGAGGCTTGGTTGCCCTGCCAGGTCTGAAGGAGGATAAGGTGTGGAGGAAAGCAAGGGCAGATAAGAATGGGGCAAGATAAAAATCACTGCAGCCTCTTTTCCGATTGCCTGATGCTGAAGTGCTGTCTCCTGCAAGAGGAAGCGAACAGGACCCTCCCAGCAGGGCTGGTTCTAGCTCCCAGCTGCCCTGCTGGGGTTACCCAGCAGTTATATCCAGCCTGGGATTATTTTCATCCAGGAGGCTGAAGGGGTTGCAGGCTAGGATGTGTAGCCTCCTCCAGTTGGGTCATTTTCCCAAGGCTCATTAATTTGCCCATGAGAGCACCCACGATGGTTCTGGAGCCTATCCACAAGAAGCTTATCCCAGCAGGGCTCAGCCATGGTTCCAGTGAGGGTGAAGGGTCCTGGTGGCTGCCACAGCCCCGTGTGCAGGCCCTGCCTCCTCACTGATTCGTGCCAGTCAAAGTTTAACTTTGAGAGCATGCTGCAGGCTGAAGCTGCCTGAGCTGTGCCTTTCTGTTGTTCTGAGAAGCTTGACATAGAACCATAGAATCACTCAGGTTGGAAGGGCCTTCTAAAGGTCATCCAGTCCAACGCCCTTGCAGTCAGCAGGGACATCCTTAACTAGATTCACGTTTCCCAGAGCCCTGTTGAGCCTCACCTTTAGTATCTCCAGGAATGGGGCCTCAACTACCTCCCTGGGCAACCTGTTCCAGTGCTCAACCACCCTCTGGGTCTGCACCACATACAGTGCTGCAGAAACGTGCTCCTATGAGGTGGCTCTTGTAGCTAAATCCTAACTTCCCTCAGGTTTTCCATAGAGATGGGAAGTTAGGGTTACTGGGAAGTATTTGCTTGTAGAAGCTGCCTGTTTTCTTTTGAAATGTCCTCCAAATGTGGGGGAATATCTGAAGAAGAGGAGGCTGAGGGGAGACCTCATTGCTCTCTACAACTACTTGAAAGGAGGTTGGAGCCAGGTGGGGGTTGGTCTGTCCTGCCTAGTATCAGGTGAGAGGACAAGAGGAAATGGCCTGAAATTGTGCCAGGGGAGGTTTAGGTTGGAGATCAGCTTGACAGGGTGCTGAGTCATCTCATTTAGACTGTATTCTTACCCTGAAAGGTTGGGCTAGATGATCTTTGAGGTCCCTTCCAACCTGGCACTCTGTGAATCTACAAATTTCTGTACTGAAAGTGGTCAGGCATTGCGACAGGCTGCNCAGGCATTGCAACAGGCTGCCCAGGGAGTCACCATCCCTGGAGGTGTTCCAGAAACATGCGGACATGGCACTCTGGGACATGGGTTAGTGGCCATGGTGGTCTTAGGTTAACCTGACAGTTGGACTGCATGATCTTGGAGGTCTTTTCCAGCCAGAACAATCCTATGGTTCTGTATTGTAGTACCTAAAATTATGAGTGCAAGAATTAGCTTTGAGGGGTTTGAACTCTGGCTTTGAAGTGTCTGTCTAATAAGTTATGAGGACTGGGCCGATGTTGATCAGGGGGCTGGAACACTTCTCCTTCAGGAACAGACTGAGGGAGCCTGTTGAAGAGGCTCTGTTGAAGAGAAGGCTCCAGAGCGACCTTATAGTGGCCTTCCAGGACCTGAAAGGGGATTACAAGATGGCTGCAGAGGGACTGGTTCTAAAGGCCTGCAGTGGTAGGATGAGGGACAGTGGTTTCAAATCAGAGAACAGCAGATTTAGACTGGATATTAGGAGCAAGCTCCACACCATGAGGGTGCTGGAACGCTGCAACAGGTTGCCCAGGGAGGTAGTTGAGGCTCAACAAAGCTCTGAGCAACCTGATCTAGTGGAAGATTTCCCTGCTGACTGCAGTGGGGTTGGACTGGATGACCTTTGGAGGTCCCTTCCAACCCAAACCATTCTGTGATGAAACCACCATTACTCAGGCCCTTTCTAAAATGAAGTTACATTGTAGAGCTGTTGGTAACTGTCTTAGGAGTTGTTCTGCTTCTAGGTCCTTGGTTTAAGACAAAAAAGAAGAAAGAAGCAGCCAAAGCATAGAGTGCATTAAAAGTCTGCTCCTCATGGGTGGGTCAGCCATTCAACACTCATCCTGCTTGTTGGACCTCTCAGATAACCCAGCCTGGCTTTACATCACACTGCAAACAGATCTGTATGTTTGCTTTCAACAAAGCAAGCTCTGCCTTCAGTGCTATGCTGGTTCATGAGGATCAACATCCCTCTTTGTGTGGTAAATGCTTGAAGGTGTCCTCACCCCTTGGACAGAGCTTTGCCAAGCCTTGTTTTCAGAGGAAACAAATACCCACAGTGAGTGTTCATGGAGTAAGGAATGTGTCTGGTACAGCTCAGTGGGAAACAATGTTTGGAGAGTGCATTCTTGACAAGGAGAGAAGGTTTTTCAGGTAAAACCAGTCTTCTCCCGCTGCCCATACAACTTCTCTTCAGTCTTGAGGTTGCATCTCTAGCTAAATGTTGTGGCAAGTGAAACCTTTCCCTTGGACTTGTCATAGCTGCAGCACAGCTTGTTTGTGGAGGGGCGGAGATGGTGCATGTGGTCCCCATTGGGGTGGGGCAGAGGTGTGATGGTGAACCAACTCCTTGTGTGGTAGGTGACCCATGGTACACAAACCAACTCCTTGTGTGGTAGATGACCTATGGTACATAAACCAACTCCTTGTGTGGTAGGTGACCCATGGTACACAAACCATCTCCTTGCCTGGTAGATGACCCATGGTACACAAACCATCTCCTTGTGTGGCAGGTGAGTCATGGTATGTGAACTAGCCTACTCCTGGGGAGGTTCCAATGGGACTCCAGAAGAAAACTGTTCCCCATGAGAACAGCTGGACATTGGAATCATCTCCCAAAGGAAGTAGTGGGTTCCCCTACTCTGGACAGTTCTAAAACTCGGCTTGCTGGGCCGTCTCATGTCAACTAGACTACTACCTAGATAGGTTGGACCTTGAGATCCCTTCCTATCTGGCAGTCCATGATTTTTCTTAGTTGAAAGCACCAACCTGATCTAGTGGAGGATGCCCCTGCTGACTGCATGGTGGGGTTGGACTAGATGACCTGTGGAGGTCCCTCCCCACCCAAACCATTCACTGATTGTGTCTGAGAAGCCGCAGGCATTGGCAGCCCCCTGTTTGCATCTGGTACTACGTTCACCTGATTGTTGCTGTGTACTGATGTAGTTAATTGACCTGAGGGAAGCACTCCTTTCGAGCCAGGGATGCATAAAAACCCAGGCAATGTGCCTTCCACAGCAGAGGTGAGTGACAAAAGGCGCAAAATAAAATACCTGAGGTTTTGAAAGGAGAGCTGATTGGTCAGGCAGCCTCTGATGAACTGGCATTTGGCAAGTGTTTAGAGAAGATGATGTGAAGGATATTCTGCCTTAATGGGACACCTGTAGCTCAACAAACTTGCCAGAGTTTTTATAAGCTTGGCCAACTAGTAGGTCCAGCTTGGCCACACAAAGGATGCTCTTTGAGTCTGCCAGTAGGCCTTGGACAACTACCATCACCTGACAGAGCTTAGCTCTGCTCTGCAGAGGGAGCTTCCAGTGAGAGCGCTCTTCATCCCTCAACGCCCAGCATTAATGCCCAGCATGCCAAGCAAATCTGAGTGGTGTTGGTGAATAGATGACAGGTGGGCCATGGCATATGATTCTTCCTTGTGTGTGGCAGCAGCTTTTAAGGCCTGGCAACAGTTTTGCCTCATTTAAGTATTTTATGTGAAACCGATCGAGGTGCCTACTGCAGTGTGCTGCCAGTGTTGCAGGCGTGCACAAAGTTGGTGAGTGGCAAAACCCCTGAATGCCTGATGGTGTTTTGTTTCCCCCCTCCAGAATGCCACAGACAGCTCCTCAAACTCCTCTCAGAAAAGGGAACAGCCTGCACGACCTTTGGCTTCTCCTGCATCCTGCGAACATCGAAGAATTTGCACTCGTGGACACCTTCACGACCATTACAGCTCTGACCACTACCATCTAGAACAAGTAAGGTTTCTTCTTAGTGTTGTCACCTAAAGGGCTGTCTGCCATAGCTAAGGCTGGTGTTTGGTTTTCCCACACATGCCTCTTCCCTTTCCATGTCCTGTTTTGGGCTCCCTGGTTCAGGAGAGACAGAAATCTGTTGCAGAGAGTCCAACAGAGAGCTACAAGGATGACTGGGGGACCTGAACGTCTTCCCTGTGAAGACAGACTGAGGGCCCTGGGGCTGTTTAGTCTGGAGAAGAGAAGGCTGAGAGGGGATCTGATCAATGTCTATCAATACCTGAGGGGTGGGTGTCAAGATGAAGGTGCCTGGCTTGGTTTGGTGGTGCCCAGTGACAGGACAGAGAACAACAGGTACAAGCTGGAACCCAGGAGGTTCCACCTGAGGGGAAAGTTCTTTATGGTGAGGGTGCTGGAGCCCTGGAGCAGGCTGCCCAGAGAGGTTGTGGAGTCTCCTTCCTTGGAGACTCAGTATCCACTTGGATGTGTTCCTGTGCAGTCTGCCCTAGGTGATCCTGTTCTGGCAGTGGGGTTGGATTCAATGATCTCTGGAAGTCCCTTCCAACCCCTAACATTCTGTGGTTTTCCCTCTTCTCAGATAGCTTTAAATGGCTTCCAGTTATTTAAAATGAAACAGTTTGCACTGTGATTTTATGTGTTACATCACATGCACACAGAGCACTGTAGGTCTGTGACAGTCATACTCATTCCTGAGCCAAAGGAGGCTGCAGGGGCATACAAGGAAGAAAAGACAAAATTCAGTACAAGGGTGGTGAGACTCTGGAATAGGTTGCCCCAGAGAGGTTGTGGATGACTCATCCCTGAAGGTGTTAAAAGCCAGGTTGGATGAGGTCTTGGGCAACCAAGTCTAGTTGAGAGGCTGCCCATGGCAGAGAAGTTGGAGCTGATGGTCTGCAGCCTGAGCTGTTCTGTGGTTAAGTACTGGCTCTTCACAAAGTGAGAAGGCAGGCTCATAGAAGCACCTGGCTGGAAAAGACCTCAAGATCATAGAGTCCAACTGTGTCCTAACACCTCCGTGGACACACCTGTTAGACCACGTCCCTAAGTTCCTCATACAAACAGCTTTTAAACATCTCCAGGGATGGTGACTCCACCACTGCCCTAGGAAGCCTCTTCCAGTGCCTGATGACCATTTTGGTGAAGAAATGCTTCTAATACCCAATCTAAACCCCACCTTGTGCAACTTGAAGCCATCTCCTCTCCTTCTGTGACTCATTACAAGGGAAACTGACTCCCTCACCTGTCTCCAACCTCCTTTTAGGTAGCCGTAGAGAGTGAGAATCATAGAATCATAGAATGGCTTAGGTTGAAAGGGACCTCAAAGCTTATCTAGTTCCAACCCCCCACCATAGGCAGGGACACCTTCCACTAGAACAGGTTGCTCAAGGCCTCATCCAGCCTGGCCCTGAACACCTCCAGGAAGGGAGCAGCCACAACCTCCCTGGGCAACCTGTGCCAGTGTCTCACTGTAAAGAACTTCTTCCTAACATCCAGTTTAAATCTCCCCTCTGCCAGTTTAAACCCATTCCTCCTCCTCCTGTCATTACAAGACCTTGTCAATAGTCCCTCTCCAGCCTTTCTGCAGCCCCCTTCAGATACTGGAAGGCCACTCCAAGGTCTCCTGGCAGCCTTCTCTTCTCCAGGCTGCAGAGCCCCAACTCTCTCAGCCTGTCCTCACAGCAGAGCTGCTGCAGCCCTCTGAGCATCTTGATGGCCCTTCTCTGGGCTCACTCCAACAGTTCCATGTCCTTCCTGTGCTGGGGGCTCCAGAACTGTACACAGTATTCCAGGTCTCCCTTCACCCTCCTCTTCTCCAGGCTGAACAACTCCAGCTCCACACAGCACAGCCAGGGTGGGACCAGGCCCAGGTTATCTGTGTGGATCTCAGATTTAAACAGTGTCCTGTGGCAGCCCTGCCAGCAGCGCTCAGGGGTAGGGAGCACTGAGCAGTCCGCAGTCCAGGAGAGTGGAGGGGCTGAGCAGTGTCTTGGTGAGTGCTGATAGCAGAGCGAGCTCACTTCTCTTTCCTCCCTCCCGCTTCCTGCTTCCGCAGTCGGTCCCGCGGTCCTACCGGCACGTCAACTTCCCGGATGATGACGAGGAGATCGTGCGCATCAACCCTCGGGAGATTTGGATGACTGGGTATGAGGACTACCGCCACGCCCCAGCACGAGGGAAGAGCTTCGACCCTGACGACATGGACTCCTACGTACGTTTTGCCAAAAGCGAGGCCTCCAAACACGAGTACACTTACCCTTACGTAGACAATTCAGACTTTGACCTGGGCGAAGACATCAAGGGTGCTGTGATAAAGACTCAACCTGTCAAATTCAAGCCCAGGAGGAAGGAAGATGGTGAGAGGTCGCGGTGCGTGTACTGCAGGGACATGTTCAACCACGAGGAGAACAAACGGGGCCAGTGCCAGGATGCTCCGGACCGCGTCAAGATGTGCATCCATCGAGTGAGCTGTATGTGGTGTGCAGACACTATGCTCTATCACTGTATGTCCGACCCAGAAGGAGACTATACAGATCCTTGCTCGTGTGACACCAGTGATGAAATGTTTTGCCTCCGGTGGATGGCCCTTATCGCCTTGTCTTTCATTGCTCCATGTATGTGCTGTTACTTGCCGCTTCGGGCTTGTTACCACTGTGGGGTCATGTGCAGGTGCTGTGGTGGAAAACACAAAGCTGCTGGATGACTACAGATGTGTCGGAAGCCTTCTCTTTCTTCTGTAGTTCGAGGAACACGTTGGTTTTGGAGCATTGAGGTCACTCGTTCTGATGCAGCCACTGTGCCCAACAGCATCCGGAAACCGCCAGTTCTACATCCAGTCGTCCGGGGCTCACACTGCATTGATTTGCTCATCAAGTGTTCTAACTAACTAACCTACAGCATAAGACTTTTGTATTATTAATCTGTAATCAAAACAGACTTGTCTTGTACATGTTTATATTATTTTATTATTTTATTTTTTATTATTTTTAACTTTTTTTTTTTTTTCCTTTCGGTTTTAAAATGAGTTTGAGAAAAGGAACTGCTTTAAATGGTGGTGGATTGTAGAACATCTCCAGGTCGCATCCGTCTTGCCCCCAGCTTGCTCGATGCCATCGAGCGTGCTTGCGAGCTTTGGCCTTTCCAGAAAGGGGGTGGTGTGGTGAATGGAACCTCACTCGGAAGATATTTTAACTTGCCCTCAAGTTATTGTGTGTGTATAGAAGGTGTGCTAGTAACAAACTTGTACCACAACACAGTATTTCTGTCGCTGGTTTTTCTTTGGGGTTGTTGTTCTGTTTTCCAGAGCCCAAATAGCCATCTGAGCTGCAGTTTCTCTTCTAGAGTCCATCATCATTTCCTTCGACAGACATCTGAAATCATCCCTCTGTTTCTCAAGCTCTGTGAACAGAAAGCAAGGCTCAGTTACCATAGTCACATAACCATTGAGAATCTGGGAGCTCTCCTTACCTGTAATCATTTCAGACCACTACTTGAAAGGGAAACTTAAATGTTAGGGGTTTTCTCTTTTTTCTTTGTTTTCTCCTCCTTCTTTTCTTTTCTTTTCCTTAAATAACATTGGAAAAAATAAAACTGTGTGTTCGGAGTTCTGCCCAAAAGAAAGGGAACTTCTTCGTTAACCAGCCCGTGTGATGATCTGTGAATAAAACACTAAGGTTCCAGATGGGGAAAATCGTTGTTATGCAAAGAATTAACTAACAATGCAATGTCAAAAGCACTATTATGGCAATTCTGGGGAAATGCTGCATTAAGTGGTGGAAAAGTTGTCTTTGTTTGTTTGTTTTCTGTATCATACACGAGCGTGAGAACATAGGCGTCCACGGTAGAGATCCGAACAGGTATTGAGAGTCCAAAAAAAGCCAGGATGTTAACCACCACTTCCATTTCCTGACCCGCGCTCCCAGTCCTCCAGATGCTTCCACGTGTCTCGATGTCTCGCGCGTACGACCGTTCCCGCTGCCAGTCTGAGCGTAGGACTGAGCGTATTCCTGTGTGGCCTGCCCTGGGTCACCCTGCTTTGGTAGGCAGGTTGGGCTGGGTGATCTCTGCAGATCCCTTCCAATCCCTACCGCTGTATGATTCCATGTGAGTCTTTGCAGGAGCCAGACCGAAGCATCTCCCTGGCTTTTCCCTCCCCACTTCACCACCCAGATTTATCAAAGTGGATGCATAAGGTGCAGGATGAAATTACTTTAATTGGGGTTTTGTTGTTTTGTTTTGTTTTGTTTTAATGTCATGTTGTCTCGTGTACAAGGCTTGTAATTAGCTTGGAAAAAGAGTATTTTTCTAATATATTACAAGGAATAGCCAAATAATTTTTATTAAAAAATAAAAATAAAAATAAAAATAAATTAGTGCAGTGAGCTCTAACTAGCATAGTACAATCTGAATCCTTTGAGGCAGCTAGGGATTGGCTTGTCAAAGCTGGCACTGCTGTTCCTGCCATAATTTCTTTCTGCAGTAAATTGCCAGTGGGCCGCATGTCCTTTCCCTCCCTCTATTGCACATTGACATCAGTCTTAAAAAGAGAGGAATTTCTTTTTTTTCTTTTTCTTTTCCTTTTTTTTTTGTTTTGCTTTGTTTTTGGTTAATTATTATTATTGTTGTTAGTATTTTGCCAAATAAATGTCAAAGGAGTGCTTGCCATTCTTGGTGGAATGTCCCAACGGTTCCTCTGAGAGTTAATCACAGNTTTTTTTATTTTAAATTACTATTTTTTTTTAATGGCCTTTTTTTTTTTCCCCTATGCTCTTGAGGGTTTGTTTTTTGGTTTTTTTTTTTACTCTGTAGATTTTGCTGCGTGCGTTGTTTGGTTTGTGAAGGCAGTGATGTAAGGGCACAACGACAGAAATGGGTGGGTTTTGGTGGTTTGGTTTTCTGNTTTTTTTTTTTAAGTTAACCATTAAGTATGCAATGTGCTTATACACTTATAGAGTTCCTTAGGTTTAATTTGTAGCAGTTGCTGGGGATTTCTTCAGTTGTGGGGGGGAGGGTNTGCTTTTGGTTGGGTTTGGTTTTTTGTTTGTTTTGTTTTGTTGTTTTGTTGTAAATAATATTTCTCCTATTAATTTCCACACTGCTGCTGAACGGTGTGGAGCATTCTCCTGGTCAGCTTTGCAATACTGACATCAATCATTCGAGAGAAACTATTCAGATTTTATTTTTATATCTGTGGTAACAAAACCNTGGGGTGTGTGGAAATAATAAATAAGTGAATGATAGTGGAAAAAGGGATGGAGTTGTTACACTCTGGGTGATGTGTCTGGGTTTGCTGAATGGAAGATGAATATTTTGTGCCTCGTAGCAATGGACAAATCTCTTAAAAATGGTGTCTAAGTAAAACCATCAAGCCAGCCTCCAAAAAAAAAAAAGAAAAATTAATGGATCAACCTCGTTTTCCTTTTTTTTTTTTAAATTTCCTGTCGTGGAAAAGGTTTGGTGTATTTTTGTTTTGGGGTTTTGTTTTGTTTGTTTGTTTTCTTTTAATTGTTTTTGGTTTGGGGGGGGGGTTGGTTGGGCTTTTTTTTGTTCATTTTTTTTTTCAAGCTATCGCTCACGTTAACAAATTAAAGTGCCTGAAGCCTCATCATTATTGTATCTATATACTAAAAGTTAAAAAAAAAAAAAAAAAAAAAAAAAATCCCTTTTTTTTTAACTATTTTTTTATTTTAAATTACTATTTTTTTTTAATGGCCNAAAAAGACAAAAAACCCCCCACGAAAATATATATATACACAAGTGTATGATGTACATTTTAGTTCTTACCTTCTTTTTTTATTGTTTCTAATATGTATGATCAGTGTAGCTATTGCTTTCCAATGTACCATGTAAATATCAAATACATGATATCAAAATCGACGCCGCTTCCTTGTCCTTCGGCTGCCTGGGAGGTGAGGGGAAGATGCTGCCTCCCCCCAAAGACCTCACAGTTTCTCAGGGGGAAAGAAGAAAAGATTTTTTTTTTTTTTTTTTTAAATAAAAAGATGTTTATTTTAGGTTTTTTCCACGGTAAATGTTGCTGGCCCCAGGGGACAGGTGGTTTTTTTTTTACCCTGTGGTTTTTGAGGTGGTTTTCAGGTGTTCCACACCTTCTCGGGGAGTAGGTTCTGGTGGCTATGACAGCAGTAAAGACTCTCCTCCTCCTCATCCTCCTCCTCATCCTCCTCCTCTGTATCCTCTTCATCCTCCTCATCCTCTTCCTCATCCTTTTCCTCCTCATCCTCCTCCTTCTCCTCCTCATCCTCCTCCTTATCCTCCTCCTCATCATCATCCTCCTCCTCTCCCTTCTCTTCTCCCCAGGCTTCTGTCACCCAGGAGTTGCTTTGGGCTGGGCTAAGTAGGCTGCCAGGGGACATTTTTGTTTTGTTTTGTTACCCCCAAACTAGAGCAGCCTCAAAGACAAGGGGAAGGCAGAGGGCAGGGCTCGCAGACAGGGATTCCCTTTAGAGGGCGCTATGGGAGAGTTCGCAGCTCTCGCAGGGGCAGCCCTCGCCGGGGCAGGCCTTGAAGGGGCAGCCCTCGCCGGGGCAGGCCTTGAAGGTGCAGGCCTCGCCGGGGCAGGCCTTGAAGGGGCAGGCCTTGAAGGGGCAGCCCTCGCCGGTGCAGAACTTGAAGGGGCAGCCCTCGCCGGTGCAGAACTTGAAGGGGCAGCCCTCGCCGGGGCAGGCCTTGAAGGGGCAGCCCTCGCCGGGGCAGAACTTGAAGGTGCAGCCCTTGCCGGGGCAGAACTTGAAGGTGCAGGCCTCTCCGGAGCAGCCCTCGCCGGGGCAGGCCTCAGAGCCGCCAAGGAGACGTGCCTGGTGCAGTGGGCACTGCCAGCCCTGCTCGGAAAGGGTTCGTGTGGAAGATGGGAGAGGAATACCCTGGCGAAAGTGGGCACGGAGCTGCAGCTGCGGGGCTGATGAAAGAGAAGGAGAAGGGTGAGTGTGTCTGATTGTTCTGTTGTCATTTCCGATGGGAGCTCCTCAGGCCTGCATGGCCTGTGAAGGCAGCTCCGGGGAGAAGGGCCCTGGGGAGTGCTGGTGGGCAGAAAGTGACCCATGGGACAGCAAAGTGCTGTCATGACCAAGAAAGCATCGTGGGGTGCATGACGAGAGGTGTGTCTGGGAGATTGAGGGAGGTTCCCCTACCCCTCTGCCCTGGTGAGACACCTGGAGTATTGTGGCCAGTCCTGGGTTCCCCAGTTCAAAACAGGGAAATTATAGAGAGAGTCCCAGGGAGGAGGATTAAGGGACTGGAACGTATGTCTTTGAGGAGAGGCTGAGAGAACTGGAACCGTTTAGCCTGGAGAAGACTGAGAGGATTTTATTAATGTTGATAATCATCTGAAGGGCGAGTGTCAAGAAAGGGCCAGGCTCTTTTCAGTGGTGCCCTGTGGGAGGACAAGGGGCAGTGAGTGCAAACTGGAACACAGAAAGTTCCACCTCAGCATCAGGAACATGACTGTTGGTGTGCTGGAACACTGGAACAGGCTGCCCAGAGAGGTGATGCAGTATCCTCTGGGGAGTTCTGAGACTCATCTGGCTGCATTCCTGTGTGACCTACCCCTACAATTGCATGATACTGTGTGCTGCTGAGCAGCCCAGCGTTGTTTTTCTGTGGGTAAGTGATAATACCACCAAGGTGATAACACAACCAAGCTGCTTTTGCGCTGCTGTTTGTTTGCTGCTGAACCCAGCCTCCTTCAGTAGTGTTTGAGAGGAGAGGCAGTGCTGCTGGACCCAGCCTCCTCGAGCAGCGTGTGAGAGGGGAGGCAATGCTGCTGGACCCAGCCTCCTCCAGCAGGGTGTGAGAGGGGAGGCAATGCTGCTGAACCCAGCCTCCTCGAGCAGCGTGTGAGAGGGGAGGCAATGCTGCTGGACCCAGCCTCCTCCAGCAGGGTGTGAGAGGGGAGGCAATGCTGCTGAACCCAGCCTCCTCGAGCAGCGTGTGAGAGGGGAGGCAATGCTGCTAGACCCCAGCCTCCTCAAACAGGAATTTGAGAGGGGAGGCAATGCTGCTAGACCCAGCCTACTCAAGCGGTGTGTGAGAGAGGAGGCAAAGAGCACAGGTGCCAAACTGGACGTGTCCTTCTCAGATAACAGGTTTGCTCCCTGCAGGGGCAGCTCTTTGTGTCATCTGCACCCACCCAGCACACAGGGTGACCTCTGATTGTCTCAGTAACCTCAATGACTTTATTTGTCACAGCTTTGCTGAGATCCTGAGCCCATGTTTGCTTTTTATCAGCTTATATTTGCATTCATCTACTTCTAGCAGTGTTTATGTGCTCGTATAGATTTTTGTTTACATTTTTGATGCAAGAGTTTATTTGTTAGAATGGTTTGTGTCTGCACAAGGCCTTGCAGGCCTCACAAGAAGCACATGCACCGTGGGGTCAGACGTGTTGAGGAGGACTCTGGTTGCACACAAAATCCTTTGGTCTGCATTGGTGTTGGCTCCACCCATGGCTAAACTGAGGGCAAATGGCCTGTTGCTTGTACTTCTTCACTAATGGTAGCAAGGAGACTTCAGCACTGTTCCCTGGCCATTTGAATTCAGCTCGTCCCACACAATTCAACAAGGGCAAGGGTAGAGTCTGGCACCTGGGAAAGAACAACCCCANGCCTGACATTCTGTGTGAAGGTCTGACTGAGCCATGTGTCTTCTTCAAGGCAGTAGTGTCCTCTCACTTTCATCTGTGAATCAAAGGGTTTACTTGTGCCTAGAGATTTCTCAAATGGACCAATAAATTGGTACATTTGGACCCTGGATCCATGGAAAACATCCCCACCATGATACAAAAGCACCATGAAAGGTAATCAGCCTTCTGCTGATCAATGTGGAGGTTCTGGGCTTAGTCCTGCTTATCACCTGGGCTAGGTACTGTCCTCTTGGCAAGCTGCAAACAAGGAAATTTGAGTTTGGAGAGGATGCAGATATTGTAAGCTTGCAACCACACAAACCAAGGCTGAATATTATATAGCTTTAAAAAGCAGAGTTTCACTAGTAAATGCAACACAAATTGCATTTCAGAATAATGCCCTTTCACACTCCCCTCTCAAAAAGCCTGACAATGCAGTTTGGCATTTTACAGCAAAGAGACTTGACACCAGATGTGCTGTTGCCATTCATTGCCCGGGTCAGAATGGCTCTCCCAGCCACTGTGATCCTCTCTTTGGCATCAGGAACAGTGCAAAAGCAACTGACCCCCAGGTGTTTCTCCTGAGGAGGCATCCTTGGGTTCAAACAAATGTTCATAGAATGGGTTGGGTTGGAGGGGGCCTTAAAGATCTAGTTTCAGCCCTCACCTGCCATGGGCAGGGACACCTTCCACTATCCCAGGTTGCTCAAGGCCTCATCCAGCTTGGCCTTGAACACCTCCAGGGAGGACGTCATGACCTCGCTGGACGACCTGTTCTAGTGTCTCCCCACCTTCACTCCAAAGAAGTTCTTCCTAATCTCCAGTCTAAATCTCTCCTCCTCAATCTTCAATCCATTCCCTCCCATCCTATCACTACAAGTCCTTGTATAACGTCCCTTCCCAGCTCTCCTGTAGCCCCCTTCAGGTACTGGAAGGCTGCTCTAAGGTCTTCCCACATCCTTCTCCTCTCCAGGCTGCACAGCCCCAGCTGCCCCAGCCTGTCCCCAAAGGGGAGGTTCTGCAGCCCTCTGATCTTTGTGGCCTGCTCTGGGCCCCCACCAGCAGCTTCTTGTCCCTCTTATGCCGGGGGCGCCAGGACCTGGACACAGTACTTATCACCATGGAAATCCAACCTGTGTGGAATTTTCTCCTTGCATCCTATGTGACTGAAGAGACAGAGGGCAGGGAGAGGATTTTTTGACTGTGCTCACTCAGAAAACCTGCACATAGTTCCAGCAAGCCTTTGCTTATAAAGGCAGTTGTCAGGTCAGCAACTGCAGGGAGAATGGAGGGCAAGTGTGGGTCCCTCCAGCTACAACAGCTCTCTTCTCCTGCGAGGCACTGTGATGACACCGTCAAGCATTTCTTAGGAGTGACTGCAGCTGCCCAGCATTGCCCTCAGGGGCAGAATGTTTGCAGCCAGCCTCCTTTTTCTGACTGAGCGATTAAAGCTTCGCTCGCTCTGCTCGGAGAGCCATAATTAAAATAGGCAAAAGTGGCTTAGCCCTGTTGTGAAAGTGAGGCGGTCCAAGCGCCTCTGAATGACTTGCATAACCCCACGTGAGGAATTCGTGGCACAAGTCCACCGCCGACTTCTTCCAAAGGTTCTCTCTCCTCTCACTCTGTCTGCAGATTAATTACTGGGAGGTGTGGGCTCCTGCAGGAGCTGCGCTGCTGTGCGGAGCGCAAACCAACCAGCTCCATCAGCAGGCAAGGTGCAAAGCTCCCTTCTCTGCTAATGCCGCTTGGAAATGAGAACTGGAAGTAGCTGTCAGGACGGCTGGGAACAGGAGGTGTCCTTGCAATGCTTATCACAGACAGAACTTGGCTGCTGGCACAGACCAAATGCAGCCCTTTCCACAAGCCATTTGAGAACACCAGCAGCCAGCAGCGCTTTCTTCAGCACACAGACTGAACGCGCACCCTCCTCGCACCTTGTCCATTCCCAGGTCGCTCAGCCTTCTGGCACTTCCTTAACGTTGGGAATTAAGGCAATTAAATTCCTTTGCAGCTCGGTGGCGTACGTGGAAAGAAACAGAAGAAAGCGTTTGGCTTCCAGCCAGAGAGAAGATATTTAAATGGTGGAAAATATGTGTGTATTTTGGGGGTGATGTACTTAGAGCTCCACAAACATTTTTAGCTGCTTCCCTGCGCAACCATCCCAGCCCCCCACCCCCGTTCCTCACTTGTGAATCCATTTAGGAAGAGCTGGCAGACTTTAGTTTGGCTCCTGCTAGACTTCCAGCCTGCTGCCTAACGTGGTGTCAGACAGGATCTCACAGCGGGGCAGAGAGAAAGGTTTCCGAGGACTGTAACACCACAGCTCTTGGCGTGAGCAATTGCAGCTCTGAGGTGGCAAGGAAAGGACAAAGTTAATTTCCAGCCTTAATGTCCTTCATGTAATGGTCTAAGAAGTCAGTGCCTGATGTTAAGAATATAGAATCACAGAACTGTCAGGGCTGAAAGGGACCTCAAAGATCATCCAGTTCCAGGCCCCCTGCCGTGGGCAGGGACACCTCACACTAGATCAGGTTGCCCAGAGCCACATCCTGCCTGGCCTTAGAAACCTCCAGGGATGAGGCTTCCACCACCACCCTGGACAACCTGTGCCAGTGTCTCATCACCTTCACGGTTAAGAACTTCTTCCTAACATCCAATCTGAATCTACCCACTTCTAGCTTTGTTCCATTCCCCCCAGTCCTATCACTACCTGACACCCTAAAAAGTCCGTCCCCAGTTTTCTTGTGGGTCTCCTTCAGATACTGGAAGGCCACAATAAGGTCTCTCTGGAGCCTTTTGCTCTCCAGACTGAACAAGCCCAACTTTCTCAGTCTGTCTCCATAGCAGAGCAGCTCCAGCCCTCTGCTCATCCTCATGGCCCTTCTCTGGACACCCTCCAGCATGTCCAGATCTTTCCTGTAACAGGGGCTGCAGAACTTGTTGCAATACTCCAGGTGGAGTCTCACCAGAGTGGAGTAGAAGGAGAGAATCACCTCTAGAGAGTATATATCATTGCATGGGGGAACTGGAATGGAAGCTTACTTTGTGATGTCTAAGGCATTAATAAGTCATACACAGCCTTAAACTTAATCCTTATCTAGAATACTTAATTGTTCTTAATTATCCAGAGAGTGCAATGTGAAGTGACATTTCTTTCCCTTTTTTTTAGAAGGTTATGTCACAACCTTCTGCAGCTGCAGAATTGGCCAACAGCTGTTTTTAGGGGACTGCTATCAGGCTTCCCAAGTTGATCAAGAATTTTTCTGATTTTCCACACTCATTTCTCCACTTCAGTGTTGTGCCACCGTTAGCTTATTAACTGTTTAAGTTCTTGAGGTCAGATTTCAGTCTTACCCCCCCCAAAAAAATAATTAAAAAAAAAAATTCTAAACAGGGATAAGGAACTTGGCAGTGCACACACTGAGATCCTTGATGAGGAGGAATCAGGTCTGATATGTTCCCAAATTACTCTGTCTTCTGAGCTTTCCAGTATTCATCTTATGTTTAGCTCTGACCTGACTCAGAACCTAAAAGCTCAGGCACTTCTAAAACTTGAGGCATTCATCCCCTGTGCCCTGGAGGGCCATTTCCAACCTTAAAAGCCCCATTCCAGAACTACTAATCTCAAGTGGTTTCACTTTAAAAGTGCTTACTCTTTACAGCTTCCTGAGAATGGTCATAAAAGCCAGGTTAAAAAGTACAAGTTCCAAATGCGTTTTGCCACAACTGGGAGCATTTCAACGTGCACAGCCAACAGAAGGGCTCTGCTGGGCTTGATCTGAACAAAATTAATCTGTTTCAGAAAAATGAGCAGCTAAAAAGACAGAGAAGAAGCTAGGACTGAATGCAGATACATGGTTCATCCCAGATATGAAATATATTGAGGAAGGGCTCTACAGAGGGACCTGCCCAGGGTGGATTGATGTGTTGAGGCCAGTGGGATGAGATTCAACAAGGCCAAGTGCTGAGCCCTGCACTTGGACCAAAACAGCCCCATGAATGCTCCAGGCTGGGGGCAGAGTGCCTGGAAACTGCCCAGCAGAGAAAGACCAGGGGGGTGCTGGCTGACAGACAGCTGAACATGAGCCAGAGTGTGCCCAGGTGGCCAAGAAAGTCAACAGCATCTTGGCCTGGATCATGAATAGTAGGACCAGGAGGACCAGGACAGTGATTGTCCCTCTGTACTCAGCACTGGTGAGGCCACACTTTGAGTACTGGATTCACGTTTGGGCCACTCACTCCAAGAAAGACATTGAGGTGCTGCAGCAGGTCCAAGAGAAAGACAGTGCAGATGGTGAAGGGTCTGGAGAACAGGGCTGGGGAGGAGCAGCTGAGGGAAATAGAAGTGTTTAGTCTGGAGAAGAGGAGGCTGAGAGGAGACATTCAAGTTTTCTACAACTCCCTGAGAGGAGGTTGGTGCCAGGTGAAGGTTGGTCTCTTCTCCCCAGTAATAAGTGATAGGAGGAGAGGAAATGGCCTCAAGTTGCCCCAGGTGAGGTTTAGGTTGAGTGAAAGGGTTCTCAAAGCCTGGCACAGACTGCCCAGGGAGGTGGTTGAATCCCCATCCCTTGAGGTGTTTAAAAGACTCAGAGATGTGGTGCTGAGAGACATGGTTTAGCCCTAGCCTCGGTAGAGGTAGAGAATGGTTGGACTGGATGAGCTTTAATCTCTTTTCCAACTAAAATCAATCTGTTTGGGCTCTGTCGAGTGGTACCTAAACTCTCCCAGCGTTACAGTGATGTGTGGGGCCTGATGTTCAAACTGAGGTACCTCCAGCAATTTCCCTGTGTTCCTGCCAGGAAGGGCAGATGGTCTGTGCCTCTGAGAATGCTCCTGTGAAGACCAACAATGCGGCTCAGGCTGCCAAGCAGGAAATGTACATACACATATGTACGCATGTGAATCCTCCTGGAGCAGCAAGCTGGAACCACCAGCCTGAGCTACAGACCCAAGTGATCCTCACCCTTGAAAGAATAACTAAGCAGATAAAATTCCAGCTGTGTGGCTGGCCCTGCTGGCTTGGCAACAATGAATGGGGCTCTCTGTGCAGCAGCCCCAAGTGCTGGGTATCTCTGCAGGGTTTCTCTGTTCCCTTGCTGAAAGGACCTCAGTAAACGTCCTTATCTTGGGGAAAACCCCAGCACCTCATGAAGTGCCTGAGGTAGCCACAGAAATGGAAAGGCCTGCAAAGTAGAAAGTGAACTAGCAGCAGCAGTGTGAAGCAGAGAGGTCTCTTCTGCCCAGAGGAGTTATCTGCTCTGCTGTGACTTGAGGGTCATGTGCTGAGTGGTCGGTGGCTTCTCTTCTCGTTCTCTGAGGCTAGAGAGGAACCCACGGGCATTTTGGTGACCAGGAGAGACTGTGTGCTGATTCACCCACCTGAAATGGAGGGGCTTGCTGCAAACCATTTGGCCAGAGTGAGGCAGCCTTGCCAGTGATGCCAGGACCATAGTTTCCATGTGGTTTCCCCCATCTACCACGGGGCTGTATTCCAAGGATCAGTGCTGGGCCCGATCCTGTTTAATATCTTCATTGATGATCTGGACGAGGAGATTGAGTCCTCCATCAGTAAGTTTGTAGATGACACCAAGTTGGGAGGAAGTGTCCATCTGTTAGAGGAGTGCTCTGCAGAGGGCTCTGGNCAGGCACCCAGCAAAAGAACGAGGGGACACAGCCTCAAGCTGCGCCAGGGCAGGTTCAGGTTGCTTGTTAGGAAGAAGTTGTTCCCAGCAAGAGTGATTGGCACTGGAATGGGCTGCGTGGGGTTGTGGTGGAGTCACCATCCCTTGAGGTGTTTAAAAGGAGACTGGGTGAGGCACTTGGTACCATGGATTAGTTAATGAGAAGGTGTTAGGTGATAGGTTGGACTTGATGATCTCAAAGGTCTTTTCCAACCTGGTTAATTCTGTGATTCTGTGATCCCAGGTGTGGCCAGAAGTGCCACAGGTCTGGAGCAGGCTGCTGGCTGAGGCTTTGCAGAGATTCAAGTGGGTGCAACACTTCAGAAAGGCAGCAAGAAATACCAGATACATTTCATTTCAGAGCTCTAGCACCCATCAGAGGTTCAACACTTTACTGCATTTTTGCTTCCCTAGACTTGGAGCAAATGGCCTCCTTCCAGCACCAATCAGGAGAAGACTGGAGAGGAACAGCCCATTCAGTGCCAGAAGATTGTGTTCCTCAGTTCCCCGGGGTAAAATCCTGACTCCACTTAAGTCAGTGGCAAAAATCCCATACACTTATGTGAAGCCAGGATTTGGCTCCTGGGATCTGCAGGATTTGGATGCCAGTATCTCAAGGTCTGGCACTTCAAGTACCCCCTACACTGGCACCTCTCTGAAGTGAACTTTCCATGACCTTCTTCCTCCCCCATTCTCCCAAGGAATACACCAGGTACAGTGACAGCTGAAGTCCAGCAAAGGAGTTTTATTATCTCACACAATGAACCACTTCCCTATCCCTGTCTTTATAGGGCTGTGTTTGAAAGTTGCTAGTAGATGACTTACAGTTACCTGAAAGGAGATTGTGGAGAGATTGGTGCTGGTCTCTTCTCACAGGTAATTAGTGATAGAACAAGAGGGAATGGCCTCAAGCTGCCACTGGGGAGGTTTAGATTGGACATTAGGAGGATTTTTTCCCCAGCAAGAGTGTTCAGGCCTTGGAATGTGCTGCCCAGGGAGGTGGTGGAGTCACCAACCATGGAAGTGTTTAAAAGTCGTTTGGCTGTGGTGCTTGGGGCTATGGTTTAGGGTGCACCTTGTAGGGTATGGGTTGGACTTGGTGATCCTGAGGGGCTTTGCCAACTGGAATGTTTCTGTGTTTCTGTGACTAAGGAGCAAAAACATCCTGCTGAGAGCAGGACCCCAGGAGCACTGAGTTTAGTCTTAGCACTTGGCTCATCACCTTTGGTCGTCCTCAACTAGGACCTTCACAAATCAGCTCAGAAAAGAAAAAAAAAAAACAATAATGCATCTAGGAGGAGTAAGCAGTTTGGACTTAAAAAGTGACAAATTGGCAGAGGCATTCCCTCAGCCACCTTTCACTCATTTTTGACAGCATGCAGAGTTTCAAGCTGGCAGGAGCTCTTTCCCATATCAGGCTGAATTTGCAATCCCAGATTAAAAGGCTGAAAGGGTGCCTGTGTGCTAACACACACAAGGAAAGGGCCCTGTGACAAAGAAGCCCCCATGAAAGGGCTGTGTTTTCAAACCCACTCCCATACATAATGTTTTAAGAGCTGTCACCATCAGAGCACATTTTATGGCCAGTTCCTGAAGGAAGTGGTTGTAAAGATGTGGCATGAAGAGCAGAAAATCCAGGTGCTGAGCAGAGAGCTTTTGAACTTACAGCAAATGCGTGATGCCTTCTTCTAGCCAGAACAACTGCTGTTTGTGACCATCTGAACTCTGAGCTACAAGAAAATGTCTTTGGGGGTTGTCAGGCTGATAGGCTGTCTCTAACCACAGCCAGCACCAGATACTTCAAAGGGAGAGAATACAAGAAACTCTGTATTGGAATCATCTGCTAGCAGAGGAAATTTCTTCCCGACATCAGACAATTTGTCATTGATTTATCCCTTCAAACAGGAAAGTTTATGTGCCTCTTAGAGGGGAAAAAAAAATCAACTCAGTGTAGCAGCAATGTGAGTTTGTTCCTTAATCCTAACAGATTTTTCTTTGAATGTTATTTGATTTGTCCCAAATTCCATGTCAAGCCTTTGACAGTTTTTTTTTCTGGAGAGTTTTCTAGTCCTGGATTGAGAGTTTGAGGGCTTTTCCCAGCTGGATTTTTATACAGATAGCCCTACAAAAGTGATGATGTTTAGGAGCTGCAGCCCTAGAGCAGCCATTTTGCAAATGTCAGTGTCTCCTTCTGCAAATCCTTCTTTTGGCAAGTGGTTTTAATCCCCTTTTATGGATCATTTACCTTTAATTTTCTTATTGTCATGACGATATCATGTTATTGGTACACAGTTTCTTTGAGGCATCCTATGTGTCAAAGACAAAACAGATTAAGGCTGTGAAGTAGGTAGTGAAAAGACAGCAAATTTACTGGTTTGGATTTTGTCAGATCACTGACATGGAGGTGGATTTATAATGCTTGTTTTGGGGGGCTCAGATTAGCTCAAAGGCAACTGTGCTGTAGCTGTGAATAAAAAATGTGAAGGCAAACCCTATCCTGAGCT
>WBNM01042358.1:24126-56658 GCA_013399055.1 Ramphastos sulfuratus | reverse complement strand
GATCTTTTTTTGTGGGTTCTGTCCTTATTTTAGGCAACAATGCCTTGGTTCTCTTCTGTTCTTTTCCAAATCGTCTTTTTGTCTTTAGAGAATGTGTAAGATGGAATTGATACCTAAGTGGTTGAAAGCTATCAACATCATGAAGAATGTCCTTGAAAAAAAGTGCTGCTAGGATTATTTTAGCCAGGTTTTCTAAAGAAGTAAGACTCAGGGCCAGTATGTATGTGGCAATCTGTTACTCTTTTTCTAGTAGTCCTTGATAGGTTTGGCTGAGAAGCTGAGGTCAAATACATGATATTGCTATAGATTTAGTGCAAATTGCTGGCCAGTTAAAGGAAAAAGTCTTCTAAATTCAAGCACAATCCCTATATCAGAGTCCATATGGCAAAGGCAAAATAGGAAGTAGGTTTCTTTTATCCCAGTGCTCATGGAACTACTTAGTTCATCCCTTTCTAAAAACAAATGCAGCATATTGACTGAGTGAGTTCTGCTTCATGAAGGAAGTGCACTTGTCAGAAGGCTTTAGAGAAGAAGGTGTCACCCCATACTTGGCACATGAGAAAAAAGTAGAGGTTTAAAAATGAAAAGTCTGAATTAAAAAGCACACAAATACAGAGGTGACTGGAGAGAGGGTGAGTGAAGGGTGCTGAGAGGTGTTGACTGGATCAGAGGGGTGAGTGTACCTCCTCATGTCTCACGGAGCATTGTGGTGCAGAGCTTCACGGCAGCTTCACAGCAAAAGGATTAAGTAGATGAGGTATCACAGGCAGAAGAGGGAGTAAGGAAACTCATCCTAGCAGCTGTGTTTTCCTATGTATGCTGGTTCCTTTTAGAAGCACTGCACAGTAGAGAAGTAGCTTAAGAACTCCTAATTTGTTGGCAGAAGCAGAAGTTGGTACTGAGTGGGATGGGGGCAGTTCCAGTGAAGAACGACTGGGTCTGTCCCTCAGGGCAAAAGCCCTGGAGAGTTTTTCCCTGAAGTGTAACAGTCCCTCTCTTTCCTTGTTATGCTTTATCTAGGCCCTTCTTTACTGAAAGCAAAGGGAGTTTCCATTGTATTTCTTCAGCTTTTGCTGTTCTTACTGTTTCAGATACCAGAGTTCTTTTAGTGCTTAATTCTTAGCAAATCTAGAGGTTTATCAGAATGGTGACAACTGCCTAGATGTTCACTATTAACCTGGGAAAAGAGAAGTTATTTGACTTCTGTTTTCCTGAAGATGGCTTATTTATCTTTACTGAAAATAAAAGCAAAGAAATAAAGCCACTTTAAGAAGTTTCTTCTAGTCTCGGAAGTTCATTTCTGCCCTCGCGCTGCAGGTTACTGACTCCTCTCAGTGCCAGCTGTGTGTGAAGGTGCACTTTAAATTAGATCATGCAAATTGTCTGGGCTAAAGACAACAGACAGCCCTCCTGATTTTTATTTGGATTTTTTTTTCCTGCTTGGGTTATTTTAGTGATTCATTTCTCCATGTGGTTCCACATGAATGGGTAGGAAGTGTATCACAGGGGCAGAAACAAAAGTTTGGGAAAGCCTTCCTGCTGTCCTAAGGCATCACTCAACTCTGCTAGCATATGCTTCCTACTGAGCTGCTGAAACGCTTCAGTTTCACCCAGGATCTCACCTTGCTTTGACTTGTTTCTGTGTTCATGGCTAAGGCCCACTCATAGCTGCTAGCTGTACTTTTACTAAGCAAATCGCCACAAGTGTGTTTCGTGAAATAGCTTCAGACCTCATTAAAGTTTTGTTGGGTTTTTTTTTTAACTTACTGACTTTTAAGACCTGATTTTCCTTCCACTGTCACAAATGACAGAAGCCTCCTGATAGTGAGGCTGGCCACAGAATGGAGAAATCACTGTAAATGCTTTAATACCAGTGGATTTAGGGATTTCCTCAAGCACTTTATAGTTATGTTCCCAGCTTTGTCTCTGCTTCACTGTCAATTGTCTACTGTTCTCCCTAATCCTCCCTCAGCTTTCTGAAGCTCTATCTTCCCTTCCTGCTGACAGATAACAATTTATTGTTGCTAGCTTTAATGTTCTTGATGTACTGAGATCTCATTCGTTTCATGTAAATGTAGCAGTGTATTGGTGTTTTCTTTTAGACTTGTATTATTTAAAGGAAATTAATTCAGTCTATTATTATTCTGTTCCTATTAGCAACCTAATATCTGATCTTTTAAATACTCTTGCTGTTTAATTAGTTAAATCTTGCTCATCACTTGGAAAATTGAACATATTAAACATTTTTGCAACATAATTATTTTATATTTGCCAAATGATTAGCATCAGGACATTTTAAACCTTCTCTTTATATCCAGTGATCGAGTTATATCCCTTGTCACTTCCCTCCAGAAAGCAGAGACATTGACCAAAACACATCTGTAGAGTAATTTCTTCAGCAGCATTCAATTTCTGACAGGGAGAGATTTAGCTCTCTGCTAGTTATGTTCATCTTTGCCTCAGCTTTCCCCTTCTGTGGTCCTTTTCCTGCTATGGGTCCTCTTCAAATGGTTGTTTAAATGGATCGTAGAAAGAAATACACAAAATCCCTCAGGACTTAATATTTTATGACTTCTCTAAAGGCAGTTTACCTGCAAAAGAGACTTAGATTTAGTATGCAGTAGTAGTTGACAAGTGAATCTGATATTCAGTCTTGTGAATTCCTTGTGTTCTCCAGGACCATTGCTTTTAAATGTTAGCTGTTATGATTACTGCTTGTTGTTTGCCACTCAAGCCCCCAGGTATCGTTTCTGTATCACTAACTGGGTAACTCCCCAACCTACTGAGCCTCACAAAGGCTTTCTGCTGGGGCTTTGTACAAGGAGAGCTGAATGACCACTGACAGCAATTCTCTCTCTGCACATACACTCCCCTTTCTAACTCTCAGCTGTGAAGAGGTAAGAGCCAGACTATGGTTGAAGCAGGTTTAGTTTATATATGTGTACCTTTTGGTCACACTTGACCAAGTGGTACCCTTGTTGCAAGAGGTGTCAGGGAGAGAAATATTTGAGTTTCTAGCCTAAGCTAATTGTGAGAGATGGAAAAATTATGGTTATAGAAACAGGGAGTTCTTCAGATTCAATTTTCAAGAAGACCATTAGAGACTTTTTTTCTGATATAATTTCCAATCTTTTCCTACTCAGCTTTGATAATAAATATCCCTTGAGGACAGCAAACATGAATCTATCGAGAATCTTGGATGAGGGGTTTTAATGATTTCATTTAAAGTGCTGTTCATTCAGTTCTTGCAATCTGTCTGTCTCTTTCTTCCATTCCTTATGTTTTTACTCACAGAATTCTCCCTTCCAATTAAGTGAATGAACCTTAGAATTAAGTAAGGCTGTCATAAGAAGTAAAAGGAATATGACTGATTTTTATAATATAAATTGGAAGCAATTACCAGTTTTCTATCTTCATGCTTGCTTGGAAAATTTACACTTAGCCTAGCAATACACCTTAATTAAAGGCCTATCTATCTATCTACATAACCTTCTCTTTCCAGCAAAAGTCCTTCTGTAAGCTATATTAAATTTACTATGGCTTCATCTCTTTATTAATAACCTTTTTGTATATTTTCAATTAAGTTTCTAGTCACATTATCACACTGAGGTAAGAGCTCTCTTTGACCTTTAATAGGATGTGGGTAATAGAACATCTTTGGCTCATGTTTTCCTTTGGTAGCACAACCTCCAGACTGCAGTAAAACTGGATGGACACCCATTTGCAGGCTCTGAGACTAGACGGTGCTTAAACAACCTCACTTTTTCTCGGGTTTATGGTGAACAGCAGTAGGAGACTGTGAATGACTCTTAACATAAGCTAAATATATTTTATTTGACTGATATTTTCCATATGGCAAGTGGAGCTTCTCCCCACATGAACCCTAAGTGTAGTGTGGGGCAGAGGCTGTAGGTACTTTCAGAGGATAAGGACCACATCATATTTGAATTCAGATGTTAATGTTCTGGCATTTGGACACCAAGTAGAATTGGCAATAAATGATACAGAGTGATAAAGGATGTTTACACTCCTTTCAAGTCCAGATTATTTCTGGGTGGGAAGGGTATATTTGGTAAGCAGCCAGAGTTGTGTCAATATGAGTATCTGAACCAGCTGCTTTTCTTGCTGTTCTCCCATGGCTGAATGAATCTGTTCCTTATGTCTTTGTCTTTTTGCTTGTAACCTGTAGCTCATGTTGCTCTCATGAATTTCACTGCCGGAGGCATCTATCACATATTTTTCTCTTGATAGGTGATTGTCGTTTTACTTCATTGAGTATGAAAGCCTCAGCTCTTCAGTTTCTTTTTTTTTTTTTTTTTTTTTTTTTTTTTTTTTCCTTGAATCAGCTTTTCCCTATTTTAGTTCAACAAACCATACAACCAACCTCAGCTGAAAGTTGCCGAAGCACAGAGGGGACACAGTGAGTTAAATCTGCCAAGGTGACATTCCTCTGCATTAATTCCTGTTGATATTTCTGTCTCCATGGATGTCTGGGTGTTTAGGAAACCTCATCTGACATGTCCACATAAAGTGAGGTCTAAAGATCAAAGCAGTAAATTTGTCCCCGGTGAGGCAGGGCTTGATATTTCAGATGGAGAATTTGATCCAAGCTCTCAGTGGATGCTGAGGGAAGAGCTCGGGGCTGGGCTGGGCTTAGGGCAGGGGTGCCACTCCTGCAACGGTGTGACTCACAGTGCTTCCTACATGGGTTAGTCCTATTGACTCGGGTGCGCATTTCAGCGACTGACTGGTTGAACCTGCTGCTCAATGTGCCATCTCAAGGAGCTGTGGAGCAATAGCTTCCTCAGGCGAGTGCTTGGCTCTGAGCAGGGCTTTGGAAGCAGCCGAGATCTACAGATAATGCTCCCAGAGGTTGCGTTATTCCCCAGGCAGCCCTGCCTTGGTTTAGGTGCAGTTCCGTGCATCTTGCCCTGGAGCAGCACAATCTAACAGTCACCGTCTGGGATGTTTCACCCTTAGTCAGCAGGACTCATACTTCATCACTGTCCAAACCGAAAACCTATTCATCATCATCATCATCCGTACACCTGTCACGATGCAGCCTTCAGCTCTACTGGTATTTCCAGCCCACTCCAGCCATTGAACAGCTTCTTCCACACTTCTTTCCATACTTACTTCTGTGTCACTGCCTGTGTTCCCCGTGTGAAATCCCTGACTTCCTGCACCAGGCTCTGAGTCTTCAGCCTCTATTAAATGCACATCTCATGTGCCTGGAGCACAGCCCTGTGAGGAGAGGCTGAGGGAGCTGGGGTTACTTAGCCTGGAGAAGCGGAGGCTCAGGGGTGACCTCATTGCTGTCCACAACTACTTGAAGGGAGGTTGTAGCCAGGTGGGGGTTGGTCTCTTCTCCCAGGCAACCAGCAACAGAATGAGGGGACACAGTCTCAAGTTGTGCCGGGCGGGGTCTAGGCTGGATGTTAGGAGGAAGTTCTTCACAGAGAGAGTGATTGGCATTGGAATGGGCTGCCCAGGGAGGTGGTGGAGTCACCATCCCTGGAGGTATTCAAGAAAAGACTGGATGAGGCACTTAGTGCCATGGTCTAGTTGAATGGATAGGGCTGGGTTGGACTGGATGACTTGGAGGTCTCTTCCAACCTGGTTGATTCGATGCCATGCCATGCCATTCCATTCCATTCTCAGCTTGTTTTCCTGCAATTACTTCTGCAGGCTTTGTTCCAGTTCCCCTACCTGCTTTCTGTTTCCCTATCTGTGCTGAGATTGTGGGCTGAGGAACAATCCTTTGCTTGAGATGCAAAGCATGCAAACACATGCAAAATAATTATGCAAATGTTTTTCAATTGCTTTCATTGTGATTTTAATTAGCATTGTTTTGGTCTTGTGATGGAAAATGGAAGCCAAGTGAGCCAAAGTACCTGTCTGGGAGTGGATTTGGGGCTAGACCCTGAATTTCCCCACTCCTCTCCAGGCTACAGCACATGACTGTCTCCTTTGTGTTCTGCCCTGGAAAATTTTCATTTACAGAAACAGAAGTTCTGGAATTTGCATAACTTTGTAGCAGCAGTTTCTTCTCTATGTTCAAAAGACTGCTTGTTAGTCTTCAGGCCATGGCAGCTATATTTCTGCAAAATCACAGCAAAGGAGATTATGTGATCTTGGAATACTTCTCTACTGTGACATTTCCCACCGTGAACTTGCTGTAGTTGCTACCAGACTGTCACTGGGAGCAGAAAGGGGGTGGCATAAGATAAAGCATGTTGTTTTAAATGTGGTGCACCTTGGCAAGAGTCTCCAGAGTCTGGGAATTGCACTCAGGGTTGTGTTTTGGGGGCTGTTAATGAGGTGTAACCCTAATTGCAGAGAAGGGAAAGGACTGTGAAGCAGCATATCTCTTTCTGTAGAAGAGGCACAGAAGGACACAGGAGAGAAAAGCTGAGGAAGGAGCTGCTGTAATCAGTGCTGGTGCTCTGGGACTGGTCTCCCATCAACACCAAAGCAGAAGACTTGTCCCTGGGGTGACATCAAATTTGCCCTCACAGCCTGCAGGCCGGTTTCTACTGTTTGGAAGGACAGCACAGCAGAGACTAGCAGGTCTGGGTGCTCCACAAGTATGGAGGGAGGGGTCACCAAGTGATGCACCAACTCCTCCTGTCATATGGTAACAGACAGCTGGCATCCTACTTTATTTGTCATTGCTTTCTTTCCCTTTCCAGGTAAATCCACCTCCCATCCAGCAGCCACTTTTAAACCAGGGTTGGACATGCAAGGAGAGACAGCCACACAGGATTTCCTCCCCACTGCCAACTATGCCCAACAACTAGTTTGCTTTCCTGGATATAGTTCTAAAAAGAGCTGGAAGGAGAGAAACCTTTCCCAGAACTTCCATTTCTGGAATGAAATAATTTCTGGATCTCAGTTCTGCTTGCTAAGAGGTGAACACAAATGATTTAAGGAAGAAATTGAGCTCAGACCCTCTGTGCAGACCCTTCTGCAACTCCTGCTGCCTCACCCTGTACATGAGGCATTGGGAGGGGCCCAAGACGTGGTAGGAAGAGCCTGAACAGATTGTGCAAAGTAGCACAACCTCCAATTGTTCAAAGACACATTGCATGCATAGAGCTGGAATGCTATGGACTGTGGAAGGACCTTCTAGAAAAAAAGTTGAGGAGCAGCAGAGATATCAGGCTGTCTGGAAGGTGGGATACTAAGGAATCTTTCAAGAGGAGGGCTTGGGCTGATCGAGAAGCCTGGCAAGAGGACAAATTCACTGGGAATTCAGGAGAAGATGTATGGATAATATTCAGTCCTTCTGTGATTTAAGCCCAAATCATTCCATGCTTTCCATTTGAAAGTTCTAGTTTTCAGGTCACCTGGATTATGTGAGGCTTTCAGCCTTCAATTAAAAATAATTTTGCTGGTTCTTCAGGTCACAGAGAAAAGCTTTGCACAGATAATCCAGTTTGAAAGGCTGAAAGCCTGGAGTACAAACTGCATCCCTCTGGGGTAATGTTGGGGGTTTCCTGCTGGCACTCACTGTACTAGTTTTTTAGGAGCCAGTCAGAGCTGCAACATGTATCTGGGTTTTTAGGCCATGCATTCTACCTAAAATGCAGTAGATTTGTGGGAGGAATATGGATCAACCCAGAAATGGCATCATTTTGACACATGGAAGGCAGTGATTCAGTTGTTTCACAGGTACATGGACTACTGCAAATGTGCAGCTCATGAAAATCTCGACAGTGTTTAAAGAAGCAGTTTGACAGTGTCACTCCCCTTGTCCTCATGCCAGCTGCCTATTTTGTTTTGCTGCAGAAGCAGAGGGCTCAAGGAACAGGTGAGCACCTGGTTGGCCTGAGGAAATATAACTGTCTTCTAAGGAAGGAGCTTTAATTGACATTTCTTGCTCTGGACTTGTTCTGTGAATGAGGAGAGGACCTCAGTCTCTGAGGATACTAATCTGGCACTTCTTGCTGACCTTAAATTGACCTACGTAATTTTAAACCAAACCAATGTACAAGTGACACAATTTCTGCTGAGAAAGTAGAATATGTGCCAGGACTTTTAATATTTCTCTCTCTCTGTTTAATCTAGTGTCTGATGTGAATTGAGGGGGAAAAATGATGTACAACACAATCCTTGCACCAAAGCCTTAGAAAATAAAATGCAAATACAGGAGTATGACACAAACTCCTCTTCTGTTAACACGCACTGACACAGAGGCGTTGCCAAAAGCAGAGTTAGCCAACCAACAGCTTGTCCATGTGCAGTTTACTGAAGGGAGGGGACAGGGCTAATTTATGCACTTGGCCCTCAGACCATGGTTTACCTCAATGCTTTTCCATGCACAGATTCTGTAAATCTTACAGGAGAAGCAATGTCAGCTCATGCCAGGCTCGGGACACACTGAAAATGTTGCTCGCACAGATGATGACTTGTGTTTAATTTGCTGTTGTGGATGGGCCTGAACCAAACTCTGTTGTTCCAAACATCTCTAAATTTAGGAGGTTTTGGCATCTCGGTCCAGATATGAGTCAATAGCTCTCTGCGTTCCAAGGAATAAGTATTAGGTTGTAAAGGTGGGAGTCATTATGTAAATGGGGTAATATAAGAGAATATCTGTATTAATACTTCTGTTACGCCTTGGAGCTCGAGCTTTGCCAAGGCTTAAGTGGACTCATCCAGTTAATATCAGTAATGTGACTTTTCTTGAACAAATGTGGCTCCTCGGTGCACACTGCAGCTGTTGAGTGTTCCAGCTCTGCTGCAGCTGCTGCTTGGAGCTTTAGAAACATTATTCTAGTGTTGAAGCCCTTTCTTATTTCTGATTTTCTTTGGTCCTAAATAAATGGGTTCTGATTTTCAGTGCTTCTGTCAGGGAAGTAAAAAAATATTGGTGTGATATTGATGGATGGAAAAAACTCAACCAAACAAAGAAAACCAGAATGTGAAATGAAGAATGATGTGCCTATGTGCAAAGTATTGGACCTTCCATCTCCTTCCTGATGTCACTGCTATGTTCATAATTTCTATATCATGTACAAGTCTTTGAAGGCTTCTCTCAGTATATCATCTGAGTATCTCCCATTGATGCCATAACTGACACTTAACACCGTCTGCTGCTTCTTTGTCTTGTGCAGGTTATCATGGGGCTTGAGTGCTGGCTTGGACAGGGCAGGTGGATGATGAACACCTTGAGCTATGCAGTTGCACTTTGCACTTTGGAGATACACTGTGGGTGCTGGTCAAGTGTACAGTTATGCTTGGGTTTAAGGAAAGAAAATTGGACTTCCTGGCAGAGTCTCCTACAGAAGCCTTAATATTACTTAAATGTTTTGTGATTCACCTGTCACCATATACCAGTCTCACTCCAGGATGTCTTCTGAGTCACTGGGATTCACCACTGGGAGGTAAAAGGGGAGAAAAACACTTGCACAGAGGAAAGTTATTCCAGTTCTTCTTATAGCTTCCAAGACTGGCAAAGACAGGCCATTCCTCTGCTCCTCCGCAACTTGCTTTGTGGCTCTCCATGTTCACCTCACTGCTCAGGGCCCCTGACTGTGATTGTTCTTTCTAATCCATTGGTCCCTTGCTGCTGTGGACCATACTGGCTGCACTGTGGTGGCAGAATCCAGATTTGTCCATCTCTGTGGTGGCAGAAGTGCTGTCTGTGCATTGGGAATGACCCCCACACGGAAGCAGTAGGTGGTATAATGAGGTAAGCAGAGTGTGCTACACGAGGATCAGCTTAGCATGTTGGATCAGTGACACTTTGCAGCAGAATACAAACTGCTTATTCTTTTTCCCAGCTGTTCTCCCAAGCATTTTGAGCATACATTTGTCCTCAGCATGCAGGAGATTTACGTATTTCAATGCCATTGACATGGTAGGAGACCCTCCTCACTTGCAGATTCATTCTTTTAATAAGCATCTAGCACAAATGGGAATTGAGTGCATATGTGTGTCCAACAGAGAGTAGACCAGATCCAGCTGTGGGCACGAATAACTGCTTAGGAGGCCCATTTTTTTCTGCTGATTTGGTAACTCACAGGACAGCCAAATCTTCCTTTTTAGGAATGGGAAGAACAGTTAAAACAGAGGACCTCAAGCTTCAGATTGTATCGCCTGTGGAAGAGGAGAGTCAGCAGGGAGAGAACTCTCTGTATGAAGTTCTTCTCTGCCTGCTGGAACAGCTGGAGAAAATAAGGTTCATTGTGGGCAAACGTGAGCTCATCTTGCCTCTCCTCCAAGCTGGCAGAGAGGTCAGGGTGTTTTGGGCTCTGAGTCAATGCTGTCATAACTTGCTCGTGTGACTTGCTAATTGAAGTTAGAGATACTTGCAGATACTGAATGTCTGTGGCATAGTTGTGCTGCTCTCAGTTGTCTTCTGCTCCAGATCTTTTCAAATTGTAAATCTAAGGTGAATGTGTCGACATGGATTTTGGGAGAGACAGGTAAAGCTCTGTGCTCATTCTCACTTCCGGGAGACGCGGAGGTGAGTCAGCTGCGTTGTATGATGACAACACAAGCACAAGGATCAGTCCTCAGCCAAGTCCTTTTAGAATCAGCCACGCCAAAAGGTGAATCTTAAAAGACAAAAGAAAATGGTATTAGGAGGAAAGAAGGGGCAATGGCTGGAGCCCTGAATTTGATGCCAGCGATATCTCAGAGTAAGCAATTTCCCAGAGGATTGTCGGAGATGTGAAATGAATTGTAAGAGCTGCTTTACAGGCATTTGTGGGCACATGCACCTGCTTACAGCCAGGGGAAAGACAATGCGTAAATGTCTGGAGCATCACATAAAAGCTGTCTGCTGGGCTAGGCAGAGCAATTAAAACCCATCTCGCTTAAACGAACCCTGAGTGCAGGTCAAACAAATCTAATTTTTATTGTTCCTTAAGGAGATGTCTGGGTAGGAGACAAAAGGGTAGGGAGGGGGATGCAGCCTTCAGGTTAAAAAATCAAGATGCCTTTAAAAAATTAAACGTTCACAATAGTGCTACAGCAAGCTAGATAAATGATATATTACAGCCATGGTTTAAAACTAATTGATGACTAATGTTGTAATGCATTTGTAGCTACACTGATCTATTATATATCTTGGCCGAGCTGAAGGGACACTTCAAGGAGAAAAATTGCTAACTGTTTTAACCTGATGGAACTTGGGGAAAAAATAGTTACTTTAAGAGATAAATGGAAAGGTTGTGACCTCCTAATGTACATCTGGGGTCTTGCGATGCAAAATCAAATTATCATTAAACAGAATGTGATCTGTGATGGAATTAAACCGACTGCAAACCAGCACAGAAATTTCCTCAGAGAAGCACAATGGTGCTGTTTGAGCTGGGACCATCAGCTAAAGAGCTGCCTGGTGAAAGAACTGGTGTAACGAGTTGCTATGGGATTGTTTTGCTCTAAAATGAAAAGTTCCTTTAATTGGAGGCTGCAGGAAAAATGTAAGCATATTTACAGCAATTTGCATATATAAGGCATTCTACAAACATTACTTAATTAGTGTATAAATAATTAACAGTTCTGAGGAACATGCGCCTCTCTGGCTCTTGGAGGGGAGACAGGAAGCCTCATTCTCCCCTCTTCATTTTTGTCATGCCTGAGGCTCATGCCCTCTGGGTTTTACCCTTGCAGTTGGAATTCAGAGAATATGTCAGTCAGGCTCTGCTTATTTTCACATCTAATTCATGCAAAAACCAGGTTTCCTCCTGAGGCAGTAAACTGGCCCAGATTTGCTTCAAAGTTTGGCCTGAGCTCAGTGAATGACTCACTTGAAGGTACATCCATCTTCCTGGCTGAAACACAATATGGGAAGTGTTGTCAAAGAGCAGATACCACCCTAGAAGAGATTCAGGACCATAGAAACCAAAAGTAATGGCTTGTTTCATCCCTTAGTTTCCTGTTACCCAATATTAAGGACAGAGTGGGTGTAACATTGTTACTCAACCCAGGGTACCAGTCTGGGGTTTGCATGCTGAACAAGCTGCAGATAGCTGGGATGTATCGCTGGAAGCTGAGCTGGAAGGAGCTGCACTCATTAAGTCTCCATGGTCATAGGCTCTGTGCAAATGTCTATGGAGTAAATATGGCAAAAGGCTATTGACGAAGGCACTGCTAAAATATGGATTACCTTGAAAAGGCCAAAAATGCCTCTGAGCTCCTTAGCCTTACTCTCAACCTCTGAACTGGTTCCCTTTAATAGGGGCATATGTGTTATAAGAGAACTATCTAACAAAGACAACTCCCACCACAGTGGCATCAATTTTCTTTTCATAGAATCATAGAATGGTAAGGTTGGAAGGGACCTCAAGGATCATCTAATTCCAACCCCCTGCTATAGGCACGGACACGTCCCACTAGTACAGGTCACTCAAGGCCTCGTCCAACCTGGCCTTGAACACCTCCAGGGAGGGAGCAGCCACAACCTCCCTGGGCAACCCGTTCCAGTGTCTCACCAGTTTTTGGTTGAGAATAACTTCATGTAATAAGAACAGGACCAACCTGTGATATTGTCTGAGAGCAATGTATTCCTCTCTGATAAATTAACCTCCTGGTGGGAAGGGGAATGCTTGCAATACTAAATTGCAAATATTTTGTACCCTGAAAGGTTTTGAAGTTCCAACCCCTCGCCAAAGCTTCCATATGTTTTTGCTGCTGTACATTAGGCTTCCACCTTTGTATTGGGTTTGAAGCCCAAGACAAGCAGCAGTCTTGGAAAAATAGTTGTCTAGCTCAAGATGGAGCAGCTAAAGTCTTAATTCTGGAAGTCTTTCTTTTAAAGGGGAGAACTACTCTGGGATCATAACTTGAAGTTATTCAGGTCCTGGTGTTGTTGTCAGTTTTCAACATTAGGAACTCAGTGACACAGGCACCACTGAACTGACTTAGAACATGAGCTCTGTCTAGGATGTCTGTGTGACCTACTCTATGTGATCCTTCTCTGGCAGGTGGGTTGGACTTAATTACCTTTGGACATCCCTTCCAATCCCTAACATTCTGTGATTCTTTCCCTCCAGTAAGATATATTTTTAAAAAAATCAACTCTAACAGATATTTTTCCTCCCCTATCAAGGTGACTTCCTAAAGCTTGGTGCTGAGTTTGAATTCTTGGATCAGTTCTTGGACTGGAATGTTTTTTAAGGCAGCAAAAGCAAACAAAATAGCTTTAGATGAAACTCTGAGCTGCCAGTTAATTTAAAAGCAGTAAAGTAAGAGGGAAAAAGCCAACAGAGTAAACTTGAAGCACAGCACTAGCCAGTCCGACTGTAGTAGGTGGATAAAAAGGGTGAGGCTTTATTCTGGAAAACTTGCTTTGTTCAGTAAAAGCTTCTTCTCCCTCCTCCCAGATCTTCGGAGCTTACCTTAAGATTTTAGGGGAGAAATGTGAGTTCCAGCAGTAGAATATACAAGTGGACAAAATTAAAGCATCATCCCCTTGGAAGACAGCAAAAGAGAGTATGTATACAGATGGTCGAACCCCCTGGCCTCCCTCCCCAGATCCTGTCAGCAGCTTAGGGGGAATCTGTACAGGTCTCTGTGCTCTTAGCAACCATGCTCTTGCAGGTTGCATGCCCATCACTGTGGACTTGTACCCTGTGCATGGGCTACTGACCCTTGGTGGCCATCAAGGGACATATTTGCATCCCAAGGGATATTTATCTGCCTTCCTAATTTTCCTCCCCTGTATCTCCCATGACTGTCCCATCACAGCACACTGTGATGGTGGAGATGAGGTGTCAGTTAAAACACCTCATGGGCTTTCCATCATGACAACACACTGTAGGTAAGGAAACTGCTCTCCTCTTTGCATCACACTCACAAACAACAATCCTGGCAGGTGTTGGAAATGGTGGAGTTGCCTATCCAGTATGAAACTTCTGCTTTTGAAACAATCAGACATACAATAGCCTAAAATAAGGATGCAGTTGCTGTTTATGTCTTTCCTCATTGTTTTTTGGTCTTTCTTTATAACAACATTGCTTAGCTGTAGCTGATAGAAATGGCAAAAATATGGAGGATTTCTGGGGTTTGTTGTGTCTTGCTTTTTTCACTTCCAGTTTTTCAGACTGGTCAAAGTTGATTAAAGCTGTGATGGTTTTATCATTGCTTCAGAAAGACAAACTGTAAAATCCAAACCAGATTGTAAAGACTGTTTAAAGCAGTTTCATTCTGCTGGTTGTGCTTAACACTGGAAGAAGTTCTGAAAAGCAGCTTCTGTGCCAGCAGGGTGTTTTTTTAATACACATATTTCTATATATGTTTTGATTTGCTGATAGCACTTGCTCCCTTTGATTTCTGATTGTCAGATTAGTGCAAGAATGCAAGGAGGAAATTTAAAATGTATCTTTTTCCATGCTCTTTCTAACATTATGCCAATATTCTAAATGAGTTGTCGATGTGAGGCACTGAATACTCTGACATTGGGTACATCATCTACCAGTTCACTGCTGCCAAAAGCTATCGCATCTTCCCTCTTGACTCTAGCTTGCTTAATCTTTCCATAGTTTTGGTTCTGATACAGTTTTGAAGCAGTGTTGATTTTCCCAGGCAGCCTTAAGAACCCAGGCATCTGCTCTGTGCTGCTTGGGCAGCTCAAACAACTGCAGAGGGAGAGGAATAATCTCCCAGACCTCTGACAGCATCATATTTCCCTGTTTGCAACCCACCCCCTCTCATCATGGTGCCCGGTACGTGTAGCCCTGGCAGGAGGAGATGGGGAAACTCCTGTTTTCTGGGCCATGACCTATGGAGCTGCATGATTTTAGGAAAAAACAGGTTAGCTCCAGGAGGAGGGAAGTACTATAGTTCTTTTTCTCTGATGCTGAAGAGAAGTCAGAAGTTTTCAACATCAGTGAGAGCATCAGTGTGTACGTTCCGGTTCCCATCTGTCAGGCAAAGCATAAATCCAAAGCACTATGTGTGATCAATCACTCCCCAAATATTTAAAGTTACCTAAAATGTTGAAGAATTAATAGCTTACATTTTTCTCTGGAGCCCTGAGCAGTGCAGACATTCTGGTAATAATAAATTACAAGCTGAAGCAATACATTAAGTTTGGGAAATAGATTTATGTAACAAAGATGAAGCAGAATTATTTGGATCCAAAAGCGTCTTTCTACTCACAGCTGTCTGTAATTGTTTCAGTCCATTTCTTCAGGTTTTATACTGTTTTGCTCTGACCTGCTGCTGGCAATGTATCTTTAAAAAGAAGGCAAGAAATTCTAATGTGTAAGACTTACAAAATAAATCCTGTGACCTATTCTAATATGTGAGTATTCCAAAATGCCAGACTAAAACATCCCTCCAATCGTTTCTTTTAAAGCCTTTCCTTGTTCCAGGAACTTGGCCTGAGTTAGGAGGAAACCCCATAACTGTCCCTTAAAAGTTGAATTGCATCAGTGTGGGTAAGATGTTAGGCAAAACTCTTTAATGGTGTAATTCCATGAAAATCAGAAATACTACACCAGGCCTGAAGCTGCCCTGTGGTATAAAATGGTCTCCCTAGAGGCAAAACTTTTGGAAGCAGCATCATATTTTAATTATAAGCAGACAATTTGTTTTGGGTTGTATTCAGAGCATGAAAATCTAACTGCTATAGGAACTAGCTACATATATGGTGATTTTATTCCTGGTTGTAGTGCTGTTTGGTTTATTTGTGTATGATTTGCAGGTGGCTAAATCATCCTGCAAACTTATTTTTATGTACTTGAATAAGTCCCTGATGAATTGAAGATGCTGAAAGATTACAGTGCTGGGTTGAGAACATCATTTGTACATTTTGCAATCAGTTTAGGGAGAAGGGCTACATCTTGTTATAGTCTGCTAAGTCCAGATTCCAGTGAACAATCTTACCCTTGGAGAACAGGCAATTAGATTTTTTACAAATGAGCAGATGCTGGTGGTGCTTTGCCTTCCATGACTCTGTTCACTAGTTTCTGAATTCAGAGGGCAAAACAGGATGTGCCTCTTATAGAACATCCCAGACATGGCAATAGGACACAGTGCTTGAAGTATGGTTGAGCCTTCCTCAACCCTTCTCCATGCTGCCTGCATTTTGGCATCACTGTAGGATCTATCACTACAGTGACCAACTACTTCACGTAAGCTGGTTGTATTCTATGGAAAAAACTCTTGAAAGCGTGGTGTGGGAAAATATTTAACCTTTGCTAGTGATCTTTCATGAGATGTGAGGTATTGTGAAATGTAATGAGCTTGACCGATTTTTGCAGCTCAGCTTATGAAATTCATTTCCAGCTCGAGCAGCTGTGATTTCACCATTTTGCACATCTGAATTGTGGCACAGAGCTGTGGTGGAAAATGTCTCTGGCAACTCTGCCTCCCTCCAAGAGAGCAGAGCAGGGCAGTATGCCTGCTTCTGGTCAGTGAGGAGTCCAGCCCTGCCTGGGAGTTGTAACCTGCCTGTCCTCACCTTCTGTTCTCAAAGGCTGCACAGCTGTAGCTCACATTGATATCACTGATCTCAGGAATTACTTGACTAGAAATGTCAATACTAAAGTCAAATTTCTAATTAAGGAATGTAAAGGAATATGCAATTTTTGCAGGGGTGTCTGGACTGTAGCTGTAGCTGGCCTTGACATCACTGATCTCAGGAATTACCTGACTAGAAATCATAGAATCATAGAATCACAGAATCAGTCAGGGTTAGAAGGGACCACAAGGATCATCTAGTTCCACCCTGCCTGCCATGGGCAGGGACACCTCACACTAGATCAGGCTGTCTAGAGCCTCATCCAGCCTTGCCTTAAACAGCTCTAGGGATGGGGCTTCAACCACCTCCCTGGGCAACCCATTCCAGGGTCTCGCCACCATCATGGTGAGGAACTTCTTCCTAACATCCAGTCTGAATCTACCCATTTCTGACTTTGTTCCATTCCCCCCAGTCCTATCACTACCTGACATTCTAAAAATTCCCTCCCCAATTTTCTTTCAGGCCCCCTTAAGATACTGAAAGGTCACAATAAGGTCATGTCGGAGCCTTCTCCTCTCCAGACTGAAATGTTAATACTAAAGTCAACTTTCCAATATTTAAGGAGTGTAGAGAGAGATGCAGATTTTGCAGGGGTATCTGGACTGTGTATTCACAGACTGAACCTGTTCTGGGGAGCAAACAGAACATTCTTCATGTGCTGGCAACATGGGTGGGTACTGCACCGCCGTGTGCAAAGACCACTGAGCGCTCCCTCTGCTACATGGCAGCAGTGGGCTTCTTTTCTGGCCAAGCATTTGAGGAGAGGGTCTTCTCCTTAACCTAATCTGTGGAGAGCTGGCAGTCTTCTCGGAGGGGAACCAGTTGATGAAAACATGACTTTAAGTCTGATTTTTTTCAGTGTTCATAACACAGAAGGAGAGTTTATAAAGGTGGCAAGAGCCACATAGAGTTTTCCCTTTGGGTATCACCCTATTTTCTCAGCAGGATCACAGAGTGTCACATGACTTCACTTATGGCACTGGCAGTGTGGGTTTGAAACAAAACTCCCCATGCTGCCTGGAATGTTCAACTGTTGGGTACCAGAGTCAGAAAACATCCTGCCTGCCGTCAACGGTAGGAAAACAGAGCAGCTCTGACTCAAGTGCCAAGCGGTTTTTTTGGAAGGCTGACTCCCCTGAGAATAAAGGATATTGGTACCCAGCCAAGAGGGCAGGCAGGAGCAGGCAGTGGGTAAGACACTGGAATTTTGGTGGAGCCTGGAATATCGTATGCTTGTTTGTATCAGCTTCTGACTTTTGTGCTAAAATGTGAGCTACCCAAAACGTAAAGAAATGGGTCGCAAATCGATAAAATCGCCATTATTTTTCTAGCTATATTTAGTGCTGTGTAAAACAGGGATTTCCCTTTTTGGCTGCTCTAATATATAAGGGTAACTTAATATCTCTGTTTAAACCAGAAAAAGTTCCCCAAAGAGGAAGTTTCCTTTTTTTTTTTTTTTCCCCTATTGTACACTCAGAAATCCTTTCTTGTTGCATAGTATTCAGTTGTTCTTTACTTCCCTGTTTCCCTGTCTTAATGACTCATTAAGCCCTTCATCTAGAGTATTCCCCAGCTTCTACTTCCTATACCAGTGTTAGACTGCTTCTTAAAAAGTAGACTGAAACCCCCCTCCAGAAATAATACAAAGTTTCTGGAGGCAGGGAGGGGAAGTTCCTCAACCCACTACAAGGTGCCTGCACGAAGCAAGCACATGTTGCATGAGCCTTTAGAAATCTTTTCTTCCCTTGCTGTGCTAATCACTACCTAAGTAAGCAGAATTTTTGAATGCTCAAAGACACATTTCTACTTCTGTACCTCCAACAATTTGCTCATGTGCCTGTTTTGTTTTGGTAAATGGATGGGTTTTAGGTCAGGTTTCCTGCACAGAAACTCTTGAAAACACCACAAGTGGGAAAATTGCAGAAGAGGACAAGGTTCTATGGATGGGTTTTTATATTACTAATTTTCTCTTGATCTTAATTTTAGAAAGATTTGAGAGATAGTAGATTAGATTCCTTTGTTGCTTTATTTCCAGTGTTGCAAAGCAGCTCAGTGTTTAGCCTTTAAGCTTCTACCTCCTCTGACAAAACTGAGATAGCATGAATTTATCCTAGTTATGTTGCTTATGCCATCCTGACAATCTCTCTGTTATCTGTGCTGAAGACAGACTCTGAACCTGTAAAAGGTTGTTTGTTTGTTTGTTTGTTTATCTCTGTGACGGTAGTTTCAGTTATCAATATGTACCTACATTTCCTGATTTGGGGCCCAAAAGAAAGCCCCAAGGCCGTTTCTGTTGAGCCTCAGGTCAAAGTGCACTCCGCAGGAGTGAAAAATCTTGTCTGGTACATTTGAGAGTCCTGAATCACTGGATTCAGAGATGCCAACAGTTTTCCACTGGCTTGTTTTTGCAAAATGCCCCGTTGCCTGTAAAATGAGTACTTGCAGTTCCAGCACAGCTATGGTGAGCAATTCAGCCAGACATTCTGCATATAGCTGCCTGCTGGACTGTCTCACGTGTGTCCATGTGCGCTCCTGAGATGGCAGCTCGCACTAACATTCACCAGCAGGCTGGGATGTGGGGCCAGAGCTTGCACCCAGGGAGGCTGAAAGATCTTTGTGTGTTGCTCACAATGGAGTAGGGCTGGATTTTTATTTCCTTGACAAGGCTGGAAAATGTTCATTCTGTCTCTTTCCCCTTCACACACATATTTTCTTTTCTTTATAGAAGAAGTCATTTGTCTCTATCTCACCATTCACCTCTCTCTTTGATTGCAGTTAATGGAATTGTCACCTTTATGTACTTGTGTTCCATTTCTCAACCTGTCTGGACTTTGGCCTTCAAAGGTTACCACTGCTAGTGAAGTAATATGATTAAGTGAGTCTTTTTAGACAGATTTATGCAAGATTTCTTCTCCAGCAAGTGTCACATCTAGTCTAGTTCTGCAGTAGAGAATATTTCAAAGATGCCAACTGTCAGCTAAACCCACTAAATTGTTCTGCAGTGCTGCTTGAGAGGGCTGCAGGCCATCTCGGAGCAATGCTGATTTACACTACCCAAAGCCATATCTATACAGCTTGAAATACAGGCTTTTGTTAATCAGGAAAAAAAGACTGTTCCTGTCTCATGGAAAGCACATTTAAAATGGAATTTTCATTAGTTACTCTGTAATGAAAAAGCAAAAGGAGATATTTTAAGTGAATCTGTCCAGAATCTTGGGAAAAGAGGGAGGTGATTTGAAGCAGTTGTATCTGAGGCAAAGCTACAACAGCCATGCTCTAAGCAAAAAAAAAAAAAAAAGAAAAAAAAGGAAAAAAAAAGTGGGTTTGTGTTCCATTTAAGGTGCACAAACCTACAAGGTATTTCCAAGCTTAGAGAAAGAATTTGGGATTACAGAGGATTCACGGCACACACATCTCTGCTCTTCCACATTTGATACAAAGCACAAATCAATCATCATTATGCTGCACTGATACAACACCTCTTAACCCTCAGCTTTCAGAGTATTTCAAAGGAGTAATGAATTAAGCCTTCTGTGGTCTTGGGGGATAGGTGATAATCTAAACTTTGGTTCTCTCACTTGACGAAAAGCCCATTTTCAGGACTCAAATTTGGGATGCTGGAGATCTTGTAATTGCTCTTGAAACTAATTTCATTTGTCACCCCCTTGGAAAGAAACCATGTGAGTGCTAGAGAAGTGTAATGAGATGGAAAATGTATGAAGGGAAAGTTAATACGTTTGTCTGCACTTGCAGGCAGACAACTTTTAAAAAATAATTATTTAATTTATTTATTGGAGCCAAAAGACTTGGATAAATCGAGGTGCTAAGGTGACAGAGATGTAAAAAAGGCAAAACTGATTTCTGCCCGTGGCTACAAGGGGCATAAGGAATTCTAATTGCCACTGTACAAGTCACTAGCAAGATACTGTTTTGAACATTATGCATTATATTGGGCTGTGATCGGTCTTGTTCAGAAAATAGGAATTTTGACTGAAATCAATGCAGAGAAAGCTTATTAGATAATCCAAACCTTGCTGTTGTGAAAGAAAATGTAAATGGTTAATGTTTCACTTGGCAAAACAAAAGAAGGGATTTAAATGGTGTCTACAAATGCACAGTGGGAGAAGAACAAGTACTATTTATATTAAAAGAAAGTGTCAGCAGCCTATGAATATATGGAAACAGGGGAACTTGTTTTTAATGGACAGAGTAATAGGATTCTAGAACAGAAGAACCAAGAAGGGAGGTTGTTGTAAGGGTCTGAAGAGCAAGACCTGTAAACCAGAGCTCAGCATGTCCACAGAAGGGTCTGTAGGATTTGGCTGTCAGAGGTGGCAGAAACACACTCAGGTCCATTTTTCTGGGCTTCAATTTACTGCTTTGCAGTTGAATAAACCCTTTTGGTATAGCCACTGTCACAGTGCTTTATTTTGGGTCACCGAACTAATGTGAAACAGCTTGTTTGTGCCTCTGAACTCTCTGCTGTCTCTGTGTCGGTGTCAGCCTTACGCAGCAGTTCGTTCCCATGGGCCAGGTGCCTGGCCTGGTCTGACTCAGCTCGGATGGACACGTCTCAGAAGAGAGAAATGTGCATCCTGCTGCAGGCACTGCAGACCTCCTGGGGAGCACAGCAGAGCAGGAGAGCACATGCTCCCACCCTGCAGTGAGCTGGCTTGGAATTGCAGTCAGGAGCAGGGTAGATTTGAGAAAAAAAGAATCTATCTATTCAAAGTAAAACATCTGGACTAATGCAAGAAAACTCCAAATACTTCAGTTTGGGTCTGATGCCCTTTCCTACTCTGCCTAGACATGAGGTATTCCCAACAGTTTTCATCCAGAAGATTTCAGTTTTGTGGAAGTAGTGTTTTCCATCAGAAAATCATTCCAACGGAAAATTACTAAATGGTTCTAATACAAAGTGACTAGCAAAGCTCTCAAAATGATTCAGTGGCAAGGCTGGAATGAGAACCCACAGCTCCTGACCACGAACCCTGTGCTCTAACCACGAGACAACACTCATCTTTCCCTGAGCAAGGTTGTTCCTGCAGTATTTCTGCCTGGGCCAAAGTGGGAAAACTCTGGAAATGTTGCAAGAGTTTTTTGCTACAAAAGTCCTGCTATAGAGTTATTTAGGGAATAATAACGGGAAAAAAAAAATCCCTGGGGCCTCCTCAGGAGGACGTGATGGGAATGTGAGGGTTTCCATCTGCTCCTCCCTGCATGAGCTGTGGAGGAACGTGGTGGGGTCTGGTTCTACCCACTGCTGGGGTGTGCAGCCACTGCTGGCCTGATGTCTGTTTTCAATGGATGCATTTGAGGGGATCCTCTTGCCCTGTCTTCCTTCCAGTTTAAGCAAACCTTCACTAAATTCAGGGTTTTTTCCTTACGGAATCACAGAATGATAGGGGTTGGAAGGAACCTCTGGCTATTATCTAGTGCTACCCCTATACTAGAGCAGGGTCACCTAGAGTGAATCACACAGGCACGTGTCCAGGAAGGTTTTGAATGCCTCCAGAGAAGGAGACTCCACAACTTCTCTGAACAGCCTGTTCCAGTGCTCTGCCATCCTCAAAGGAAAGAATTTTTCCCTTATGTTTATGTGGAACCTCCTGTGTTCCAGTGTGTGTCCATTGCCCCTTGTCCTGTCGTTGACACCACTGAGAAGAGGCTGGCTCTATTCTCGTGACACTCATCCTTTAGATATTTACAAGCATTAATGAGATCCCCTCTCAGCCTCCTCACATCAGGAATTTTCCAAATTTTCAGGTAAAACTCTCAAAGTAACCCAGCGCAGAATCTCTAATTCACAGCTGCTTTCTTTAAGAAGCAATTTTATACTAATGGGTCAAGGTGGAGGATGTCCCAGTCCGGACATCTATACCCTTCTGCTTGTTTCCCTGTCTTCTTCCCTTGGCCCTTGATGTGGGAAATGCCAAATGCATTACCTGAAAGAAGGTTGTAGTGAGGCGAGGGTTGGTCTCTTCTCCCAAATAACTAGCAATAGGATGAGGGGAAATGGCCTCAAGTTGTTCCAGGGGAGGTTTAGGTTGGATGCTATGAAACATTTCTTTACTGAAAGTGGCAAAGGCCTGCAACAGGCTGCCCAGGGAAGTGGTGGAGTCACCATCCCTGGAGGTGTTTAAAAAACTGTAGACATGGCACTTTGGGACGTGGTGTAGTGGGTATGGTGGTCTTGGATTGCTGGTTGTACCTGATGATCTTAGGGGTCTCTTTTAACTGACATAATTCTGATGCTATGAATGCTTCTGCAGTCCCCAGTATTTCTGCAGTCCTGTAGGGCAGCGGGGCTGAGAAATACGATTTAGCAACAACCCCTTTGACAAAAAGAGCCACCCACCCCTCCTAACCCCCCTCGCTGTTTCTGTTTTATTCGCTTTTAAATAAAGGAGAAATACGACTCCCTTTCCGAGGCAAAAAATACCGGTATCGGTTGAAATCCTGACAGGGCGCAGCGCACGCTCGGCGCTGAGGGCAGCGCAGCCTGACAGCTACGGCTAACACACAGCAGAGCCCGCCCTTTAACAGCGCTCGGGGCGAGCTCCACACGCGGGCCCCCAAATGCAAACCAGATGCCGGCACCGGCCGGCGCAGCCTTCAAAGGCGAGGGAGGGAGGCTCGCCCGCTCTCACCTCCCCTTCCCCGCCCCGACGCGGGGATGGCGGCGCAAGCGCGGCCGGGGCCAGGGCCGGGCCCGGGGGAAGCGCGGCGGGCTTCCCGGCAGCGGCCGGCGGTCAGGAAATTGCCTTGTCAGGAAAAGCGTGGTTTCTGTAGCCCGCTCGCCGCGCAGCTAATATAGTGTTTCAGTTTGGACAAGTAAGTGACTGGCTCTCGCCAGGGCCCGCGGCGATTAGCCGCAGCCGGGTGGGCTCCCCCGCAGCCAGGCGAGGCTGGTGCGGGGAGAGCTCCCGCGGTGCCGCCTGTGCGGCCGTTAAGCGCCGACGGCCTGGCTCGGCCTGCGCGGGCGCTCGGCCTTGCTGTGCCCCGGCGGGCGCTCGGCCCAGCGCCCTCCCCGGAGCACCGCGCTCAGAGATCGCCTTCCCCGTGCCTGAGGGGCTGCTGCTAGCCTGGGGGCTTGGATTAGATGATACTCAGAGGTCCTTTGCAACCCCTACCATTTTGCGGTTCGGTGCTNCTAGAGTGAATCACACAGGCACGTGTCCAGGAAGGTTTTGAATGCCTCCAGAGAAGGAGACTCCACAACTTCTCTGAACAGCCTGTTCCAGTGCTCTGCCATCCTCAAAGGAAAGAATTTTTCCCTTATGTTTATGTGGAACCTCCTGTGTTCCAGTGTGTGTCCATTGCCCCTTGTCCTGTCGTTGACACCACTGAGAAGAGGCTGGCTCTATTCTCGTGACACTCATCCTTTAGATATTTACAAGCATTAATGAGATCCCCTCTCAGCCTCCTCACATCAGGAATTTTCCAAATTTTCAGGTAAAACTCTCAAAGTAACCCAGCGCAGAATCTCTAATTCACAGCTGCTTTCTTTAAGAAGCAATTTTATACTAATGGGTCAAGGTGGAGGATGTCCCAGTCCGGACATCTATACCCTTCTGCTTGTTTCCCTGTCTTCTTCCCTTGGCCCTTGATGTGGGAAATGCCAAATGCATTACCTGAAAGAAGGTTGTAGTGAGGCGAGGGTTGGTCTCTTCTCCCAAATAACTAGCAATAGGATGAGGGGAAATGGCCTCAAGTTGTTCCAGGGGAGGTTTAGGTTGGATGCTATGAAACATTTCTTTACTGAAAGTGGCAAAGGCCTGCAACAGGCTGCCCAGGGAAGTGGTGGAGTCACCATCCCTGGAGGTGTTTAAAAAACTGTAGACATGGCACTTTGGGACGTGGTGTAGTGGGTATGGTGGTCTTGGATTGCTGGTTGTACCTGATGATCTTAGGGGTCTCTTTTAACTGACATAATTCTGATGCTATGAATGCTTCTGCAGTCCCCAGTATTTCTGCAGTCCTGTAGGGCAGCGGGGCTGAGAAATACGATTTAGCAACAACCCCTTTGACAAAAAGAGCCACCCACCCCTCCTAACCCCCCTCGCTGTTTCTGTTTTATTCGCTTTTAAATAAAGGAGAAATACGACTCCCTTTCCGAGGCAAAAAATACCGGTATCGGTTGAAATCCTGACAGGGCGCAGCGCACGCTCGGCGCTGAGGGCAGCGCAGCCTGACAGCTACGGCTAACACACAGCAGAGCCCGCCCTTTAACAGCGCTCGGGGCGAGCTCCACACGCGGGCCCCCAAATGCAAACCAGATGCCGGCACCGGCCGGCGCAGCCTTCAAAGGCGAGGGAGGGAGGCTCGCCCGCTCTCACCTCCCCTTCCCCGCCCCGACGCGGGGATGGCGGCGCAAGCGCGGCCGGGGCCAGGGCCGGGCCCGGGGGAAGCGCGGCGGGCTTCCCGGCAGCGGCCGGCGGTCAGGAAATTGCCTTGTCAGGAAAAGCGTGGTTTCTGTAGCCCGCTCGCCGCGCAGCTAATATAGTGTTTCAGTTTGGACAAGTAAGTGACTGGCTCTCGCCAGGGCCCGCGGCGATTAGCCGCAGCCGGGTGGGCTCCCCCGCAGCCAGGCGAGGCTGGTGCGGGGAGAGCTCCCGCGGTGCCGCCTGTGCGGCCGTTAAGCGCCGACGGCCTGGCTCGGCCTGCGCGGGCGCTCGGCCTTGCTGTGCCCCGGCGGGCGCTCGGCCCAGCGCCCTCCCCGGAGCACCGCGCTCAGAGATCGCCTTCCCCGTGCCTGAGGGGCTGCTGCTAGCCTGGGGGCTTGGATTAGATGATACTCAGAGGTCCTTTGCAACCCCTACCATTTTGCGGTTCGGTGCTGGTTGAGACTCCCTGGCGCATTTACAGTGTTTTTAAGTTTAAAAGCCGTGTGTAACAACCTCTGGCTTTTTCCCCAGGGAACTGCTCTTGCTGCTCCCCCAGGCCGCGTACAGCGTGTCCAGGGTGTGTGTTGGCTGTGCAATTAAATTGTTCCAAACCAGTTTCAGAGCCTGCTTTTCACGTAGCTGGTGGGGCATTTTTTGGGTTGACATTCTAGTCTGCCTGCCTGGCTTCCCGAAGTTTGCTTTTACTGCGTTTCTCAACGGCACAGCCTATATATAACGCCTCGGTTTAATGAGAACGCGTCTGCCCTTTTTCATGGTCCCTCCGCGGTGACAGGCTGCAGGCAGCACGGGCGCCTGGGGAGGCCTTGAGGTTTCGCAGGGCTGGGGGTAGGCACATTGCTTCCAGTGCCTCCCCCTGCAGATGCTGGCGTGGTAGAGCTAACCATTTTCCCTGCCTGCTTTCCGAGAGCTTTAAATGGCAGCGCTCAGGTGACCTGATGTAGGCAGATGGGACGCGCATCGTGACCCGATGTAGGCAGATGGGACGTGCATCACTTACATACTGGCTTAATCCTCTAGATCCCTGGGATGTTTCTTTAAACATACTTCTTGCCATTATCAAAATGGGTGGTTTCCACTCTTGTGTCTCTGGCAAAGGTATCGCTGGCGCTGGTGTCCTCGTGCTGCCTGCTTCTCCCTGGTGTGGCTCTGCTTTCTCACACCTTTGCAGCCCTGTCTCCTTTGCATGGCAGTCGCTCCCACCTTCTCATAAAGCTTGCGGGCTGGCATGGAGCCACCTCAATAACCTGGTGGAGTTTACTTGTGCTTGGCTCCAGACTTGCCTGTAACAGCCTTGCTAGTGACTTGCCTTGCAAGTGACGTGCTCTGGACGGGTTAGGAACTGGTGACCTTGCAGATTCTGTTTCTGCTTAGGTGCCTGGGACTTGTTAGCTAGTTTAATAAATTTAGCATCAGTGCCTCTTCTCTGGAGAGCACTTAAGAAATAAATGTCAGGGAAGGAGAGGAGGAGGGGGCTCTCTCATATCTGAGGTTCTTAGAAAGTAATAAACAGATGCATTACTGTGAAGGTGGCTTCCTCGTTTTTCATCCTCATGTATTCCCTCATCCGGGAAGACTATTTGCTTAATTTATTGAAATTAACTTTCTTTTTTTTTTGTTTTTTTTTCTCTTCATAGATGTACTTAAATATAGTACACAAACATATTGGAATTTTAAAGTGTCTTTAAATGTTAATGGGCCCCTTTCCTCCTTTCCTTCAGAAATATATACTGGCATATGGTTAAAAAAAAAAGATCCCAAACCAAACAGCTTTTTTTTTTTTTTTCCTTGGGAAGAGTGCCTGGAATAGGAGGATGAAAGAGGAAAACAAAGGAAATTGGGTTCTTGTAGGTACAGCTGTTTCCAGCTGTAAGAATCAGGGCTGAAATATTCGTAGTGCCAGGAGAGACTACATCAGTGCTGTGCTGGGAGGTTTTTCTGTGTATCCTTAGCCACTTTTGTTACTCTGTCCAGTGTAACAGTCCTACAGCTAAGTTATCATTTGAAACTTAGGTTTCTTCTGAAGAAATTTATCTTCTTCCCAAATATGGGCTCTTTTCTATTTTGTTTCTTGCACTTCCTCAGTAAGTCTGGCTTCTATATTTACATTAGCTCTTCTTCCTTTGAAGTGTTCTTATGCTCCTGTTAGAGGTTGATCTGTTTCCTGAGAACTAGTAGATTTACAGGAGAGGATCACAGTAGCTCTCCTGTCTGTTCCTGTTTTTATCTTGGGCTTTTCTAATGACTCATTTTGAAATGTCTCCCTGGTACCTGCCATGGGAATATCAAAGTGCCTGGTGCGCAAAATCAACAGTAGTGGCATGGCTTGGTAGAAAGGTGTTTATGAGCTTCATTCTCAAAGGGAAATCACAGAATCACAGAATATATCTGGTTGGAAGAGACCTCAAAGATCATGCAGTCCAAGCTTCCAACCCAGCTTATCTGTGATAAGCATTGGGGTTTTCTCTCTTACTGATACCTTTGGGTTGGTGTCTGAGCTGCCTTCAGTTTCCCCTCTGCATTTCCATGTGTGAGGGAAAGTACTCAGACCACTCATAAAATAAAGTTGGAAAATCTGTGACCTTCAGCTGTTTGAGGCAAGGAAGCTCTTGACTTCTGAGATGTTTTGAGAAAGTCAGTGAAAGGAGCTTACAGGGAGGTGTTTGCCTCATACCCTTTCAGACTTGTCTTTGTGAGAGTTTGAAGTTACGAGGCTGATGGGATCATTAAAAGGGCAGATTTTGAATTGGTAAAAGCAAACCAAACAAACAATCCTCCCTAGCTGTGTACGTAGAGAGATGGAAGAGAACTCACTTGAGTTCAGATGAGCAGATGTGCTTCTTTAAGTGTATTTAAAGAAGGGGATGTAGACATCTTAAAACGTGTATGGACTATCTAGATACCTGATTTTTGTGCGGGATTTGTGATTTGATGTTTTGTGGTTTTTTGCTGGGTTTTTTTTGTTGTTTTTTTTTTTTTTTTTTAACCGAAGCTAATGTGCATCCTTGTTTTCTCCTAAGTAGTTGTGACAGGAACTGCAGGGCTGGTGTTTTTGGAATTGCAGCCCAAATAAATGTTTAATTTTAAAATGACAGCTTACTTAGGGCTGTCATTCTTCTCGTGCTCTTGCTATGCAAGAGTGAACAAAGACTGTGCGGTGAATTCTGGCCTCAGCTCCTGGACACGTGTTTGCTTCTGGGCTGAGCATTGAAAGAAGTGGTTTTACAGCATGTCTTTAAAAATTGATTTCACTGTTGAATCTACTACTGGCCTAAGTGTTCCAGTATCTGCCAGGAGTAATTATAGACAGTTGGTTCAGATGTTGCTTAAATTTGTAAGCCTTGATGGGAAATGCAGTGGTTTTCAGCCAGAATGCTAATTTTGATGTTTTGTCATTTCATAAATCCATGAACTCAGACCAAATAATTTTTGTACTGATTTGCTGATACATAATCTCTCAGCTAGGGCCAAATTCTCCCTTGGTGTAGCACTGGCACCTAAAGACCCGATTAGAGTATCAGCACTAACCTAAGTTGGCTACTTTGACACCCACAGTGGTGAAATGGCTTTCTTTAGCCAGGATTCAAGATGAGCAGGTGTACCCTGTGCTGAAGCTCCTCTTGCTGGGGGTGGTTTGCTCCAGTGATGCAGTTTAAAGCTGGTGTCTGTGCGCTTACATGAAGTCCAGTTGTGTCTTTCGAATTGCATTCTGCTCCAAGTTATATTGTAAACAGATATTCTGTAAATTAACATTATTATGCTAGAGATGTGTTTACTTTATGCTTCTTTCTGTGTGTGTTGTGTTTATTTTCATTTGTTTCTCCATTTCCATTATAGCATTAGGAGAGAATGAGAAACTGCAGAAGTCATAGTGCAGGACTCTGCTTCTCTTTTGCAGGCAATGAAGAGAGTTCTTTCTGTCCAGCACGGGACAAGTGAAAATGATAGAGACATAAGAAGGATCTTCCTTAGCATTAGACTAATAAGCTGATGGATCCAACCACTTGGATGTATCAGTCATTTTAACTCCTTTCAACTAGTCATGAAGCTATTACAGCTAGAATTTATGTAATAATCAGATGCTCCCCCCCCTTTTTTTTTAACCCCTTGTAGTCAATGTAAACAAGATAGTGTCTCGTTTCAGAGCTTCAAGCATTCTGCAGTGTCATTTGGGACATGTCTGTCTGCCAGGTTATTAGCACAGCCTTTAGAGACACATGCAACTGCAATGTCAGAAGAGAGAATAGATCTAAATAGGTTGGTATGCAGAAATTACATCGATTTGCTGTCCTCAGGGTGTGGAGTAGAAAGACTGCTGCTAGATACCCTCTTAATTCCTTAGGTTGTCCTGAGTGAGATTTGTGTCTTGGCATAAACTGATAAACATTTCCTTTGTGTGACACATTGGAGGTTATGGCAAGTGTTCAAAATCCAGCAGACGCATGAGTGCACCTGCGAGGTTCACAAGTGTCAAGAGTCTAATCCTGAACTATTAATATGGCTGGGAGTTTTGCCACTGATTTCAAGGGATGCAATATCAGACCTTGCTTTCGAAGTGACTGTCTAGCCCAAGCAGGGCCAAGGGAGCCCCAGAGGGATTTGTAGCTGTTGGGTTCCCCCAGAAGTGTGTTGTCTTCTCTCCGCATCTCATTTTGTGTGTTATTGTGGCTCTTTGCTCAGCCTTGCTTTTTCCTGAGAGCTCTTCTATGCAGCTGTTTCCTGCTATTCCTGCTGTTAGGGGAGCAGTGGAGCAGAGAGAGCTGAACTTGTTTCTTTTGTGCAGTGGTCACAGGCTGGGGAACAAATGGGGCAGCCCAGTTTGCAACTTGCACACTGATAAGCTTAGAGTGAGAGTGCTGGTATGTCCTTGATCTCACAGACTGACCAGGCAGCCTGGCTGCTTCCTGAAGCGTGCCATGGCATTAATCTCTTGTCTCTTGCAGTGCAGAGCTGATCAGGGCATGCAACAAGCACCTGGGTGCCTTGCTTTTCCTTCCAAAGAAAACCAAGGTAAGCAGTAGCCTTTAGTCTTCTCCAAGCATAGAGCTGTGATGAGCTCCTGGATTCCTCTGTTTAGAAACATTCTGAGGAGCAGCGTTATGGGAACTGTCTGAAGTCTGAAATCCCTGCCTTTTTCTTCTGCATCACCTCTCAGTTGACACCAACATGTTATTTTTCTACTGTGAGCATCTCTGAGCAATACCTTTGCTTGGCCAAAGCCATCTTGGGATCACGACTTGCTGCTTATTCCTCCTGCACTGTATTGTGGTGCTTCTTATTGCCACATCCATGAACAGTCAGGGAGCAGAAAAATGCTTTTTGACTTACCTGACCATGTTAAGATTGTGAGTTCAGCTCAGTGCCTGTGGTCTGTAGGGAACAGTTCAGGATGCGATGTAATTAATTACGACTGCATGGAGAAGGTAAATGTTGAGCAATTGCTTAATGTCTCCTCTAGCTCAGGAACTCGGGCACATCAAACAAAGCTAGCAGGTGGCATCCTTAGAACAAACAAAAGGGCTTTTTCTTGCATTGTTTACCCAAAACTTCATAACTCATTACCACCAGTAGTTTGCAGATACAGAAGTTTCCCTGGATTCAAAAAGAGCACCATCCTATTCGGAGAGGAAAGAGCCTTCAAGGTCTGCTCATCCTAAAGATAAAATTTCTGCCTCAGAAAGTACCTCTACTATAGATTGCAGGAGGAAGAAGGTGTCTTGGGGAAGTAACACTGGATGAAAAGGGCAAGCATCTGCTTTTCTTATGGCTGCTGCTGCTTGTGGCAGGATACCACACTAATTGCACCTTTCATCTGACCCAGTGCAACCATGCTCTTTAATCAGGGGCCAGAATGAGGATTGCCCTTGTTTGCTCAAAGGTACTGTGGGCTGTGTCTGCCAGTGTGAGTTTAAGAGAAGAACAGGAAGCAGAACATATTTTTTCTCTTCTAGTACAGATCTTTTCTAGAGCAAGTGATAGATAAACCCAACTGTGATGCACATTTAGAAGCTTGATATTTATTGACAGTGGTCATGCTGACATCTTTCTGCTGCTGCTGAGTGAGGTATCTGTGTAGGCAGAATGCTGAAAACAAGTAAATTTTGAATCTAATTTCTTGGTATAATTTGCTTTGTCATTTTTATTTTGCCACTAATTATTTACCCCAGGATAAATCACGATGTGTGTGGCTTTATACGCTAGATCAAGTGGAATTAGTTTGGCCAGAAAGTATTTAAAATACAAAAGACGGAATTCAAGGGCAGAAGGCAGTGATGAAGTAATGGCTTTGTCCTGGACACTGAGAGAGGGGGAAACGAAAAGGTACAGAGAGACATTACCGAAGATGAGTACATAGTGAATTATTTATAGAGAGAAAAGGAGATACTAGAAAGTAGTAGAATATTTTCAGTCCTGTGGTGGGATTTACTGAGCCCATGTTGCAGGGTTGAAGAGGGCAATTAGGAAGGTTTTGGTGGAACAGTGTAGGTATTGCGGGACTGGGAGTTAGGGTCTGATTCTATTACTAAAATGAGATCCCTTCCACTCTTCGAAGCTGTTTGCCCTTGTTCTAAGGAAAGTGTGAGAAAACTCCAGAGCATTTACCAGAGAATGGATGAAATCATCTAAAGTGTTGGGGTTTTAGTGAAGAAGACTTTCTCCAGCTTGTTTTTTATTTATCCATTCCAGTTTTGTTACTCTTAACGTACTCAGCCCTTTGCTAAGACAAATCTCCTGCACGTAGGTGTTTCTGTTTTGGGAAGGGAAAAGGGAAGATAAAGGTGTGCTGGTGTGCTGTTGTTTCTTCTTTTTGTTTTGTTTGCTGCTGAATAGCTCAAACAGAAAGGCTTGTTGATAGTTCTGGCACAGCACCTTGGGCATTTAAGGGCATTATTCTATGTTAGTACTGCCCCTATACACAAAGTTAGAATTCCCCATCTGCTCCCACTCTCCCACACAGACATGTGCCACCTTTGTCTCTTCACATCCAAACAGGAATTAAAGATCCTGGAAGAGGAAAGGGAGTTCACTTTAAGAAGAGTTTGCCATTCTAGCGCCACCACTGTTGTGAGTTTACTGACCGTAACCCTAGAAAGCCAAAAAGTGCTGAATTTCCAGTATGATGTTTTATCTCCTTTTGACAATTGAAAAGCAGCTTTTATTTAACTTATTTATATCTCTTCATACTGCAGTGATGAAGCCTGATTGGAGTCTGTTAATCTTTTTCTCAGTAATCCATAGAAAAGCACAGCTGCACCACTAAAACCACACTGTTTATCCATGATGGCTGGGCCCGGGCAGCCTGCAGCGTTCCAAAGATCAAAGTTTAAAACAGACGTGCCAGTCCTTCATAATTCCTCGTGTGTAAGCACTCAATACCACACAATCTATACTTGCTGCTGGTAAATGCCTCTGCTGGAAATGCCTGGGAATCTGCAGCCTTCCTGTGCTTCAGCTTAGCAGAAGGGTAGGTACTAGCAATCTGATAACCCTGAAGTAAGGTGGGACAGCTTGAGTTGTTAGTTGTAATGAAACAGTCATATGGTTACTTACTCATTCCTTTCAAATTAAAGTAAGCAACGTTAAGGATTTTATTTCTTCTTTCTTTTTTTAAAATGTTTTTGCAAATGACAATTTCACTTCCCCCCCCCC
>WBNM01042358.1:12705-24075 GCA_013399055.1 Ramphastos sulfuratus | reverse complement strand
TTTACTTTTTTTTTTTTTTTTTCTTTTTTTTTTTTTTTGTTCATGATTGCCTATGTGGGAAAACTAACACATTTGTTTAAGGATAACTGGGAAGTCTGTGGTTTCCAGCGCACACATTTTGAATAATATTTATACAGACTATTATTTAATGGACCATATAAATATTTATCATATGCTGTAGCCCTTTGATCATAAATGCTTGTTTGAAAAGCCATTCTGTCCCTGCTGTGATTTGCAGGGAAAGAAGCCATTGCTGGTTTAGAGCTTGGAGGGAATTTTGGCTGCTTCTCCTGTCTTAGTGGTTATAGTCAGGGGCTAACACCGTCAAGCTGGACATGCCTTCTAAAAATTACAGGGTTTTTTTCCTCTCTCCCACTCTTTCAGCTTGCAGATTCAAATATGAAGTTGTAAATATGAGGCCCTAACACTGCAACAATTCTGAACCAGCAAAGCTTTATTGAAGTTTTGGAGGCTTTTCTTCTTGGCTGCAAGAAGTCAGGCTTCCTGAGTTAGGTAGTTTAAGGGTATGAGGCGCTGGTATCATCACCACTGGTTTCCAGCTCTTGGGAAGTCCATAAACATGCATCGTCAAGGCATCAAATATTCTTGTTAGGAATATTGTGTTTGAGGAATTGACTTGTCTGACTAGACCTTGAGGACTTGATATTTCAGTCATTTTTCTGGTTTGCTGTTCTCCTGGTGGTGTTGACTGCTAAGAATTCAGTGGATGCAAAATCCAAACCAAAGTTTTCTTTGCACATGGCAGTGCACATTGGTGTACAGATTCCAAAGCAAGAAGTTTGTGCTAGAACCTTCTTTTACCTCTGAACTCCTCTAAACCATATCTTCATTTCTGACTTGGAATTTCTTCTTTCATCAAAGGAATCTTCTGTGAACAAAACTGAATGAGTTCTCATCAGAGTTCTTTGGCTAAATATTTTCAAACAGCCTCACTGCTGAGTTCTCTGATTCTCAAAAAACACTTTTAGGCAGAGTACCAAATTGGTGACACTAATGACCTGGAGATGACAGTGTTTTTTGGATCCATTTAACAAGGAGGTGGCATACCAAGTGACTAGTATTCCAGAAAGACCTTTGGTATCACTACGTTTTTGCAAGCAGACCAGATCCTATTGCAGAGGTCAGCCTTTGAACAGCCTCAGTGCTTGCAAAAATTTTAATGATTGTTTGGTTTTGTTTGGTAAGGTATTGAAGTATTGCTTGTAAATCCAGGTAAGTTCTACTCAGAGAAAGACTGGTTAAAATAGATATGTGGTTCTTGGTTTGGACTGTCACTTAACTTTCTTTTGTCCACTGTTTTACTTCTGTTCATCAGTGGATATGCCTAGACTGATATGTACTAGTGGAGCACATAAACAAACTCTGCTTCCTGCTCAGTCACTTGCACATGCACATCCTGGTTGCTTAGTAAGGAAAAAAAAGGAAAGTAAACATTACATGGCCTGATTGGGCTCCAGGTTTCAAATGTTTGTGGGAAGAATCCAATGCAAAGCCATAATTTTAAGTGCTGAGTAGGAGGTACTATGAGCTTAGTTCTCTAACATCTGTTAGGCTTGTTCTCTGAGTAGCAAAAACACATTAATGAGCTAAAATCAAGGCTACCATACAAGGAAGAGAAATGAAAATTTAGAGTAATAGTGTGTGTGTGTGTAAGAGGCAGGATATAAATTACTCCTTTTGTTATTTGTGTTTTGCAGAAAGAAGGTAAGAAAGGTTCACTTTTAATAAAAAAAAAAATGTGCTTTGTAGCTCATGGTTTAATCCTGTCTTTTTATGAGTCAGCAGCTAAAGACAGAGCCAAAATAGGGAAAACTGGGGAAATTTGTGATAGTATCAGGAACAGGCTTATGCAATTTCTTGGTAGTAAAATTTCTCGTAGGTAGCTAACAGCATCTGCAGCCAGCCTTCCAAGCTGTGAGGAGATGGAGTGCAGAATTAAAAGTGGACATCATCTGTTGAAAAGAATGTCTTAAAACTGCTTTTACAGCCAAGGGCTAAGAGGAAGATGCAGAGTGCTCTAAGTATCCCCAGCTGACAGATGCAGCATTAATCATGGATATCAGGAGAATTGTCCTCTCAGTGACAGAGGCATTAGCTTTTGTTAGCCTGACCAGGTCACAGAGCCAGGGCCAAGAAAATAAAGTGAGCTTTCTTGCCAATATTCTTAGGCGTTAGACTCATGGCACACCATTATTTTTAGCTGATTGCTCATCGCTTGAACAAATGACCTTGCTTAACAAGATTAGTGCGTATTGCACCTAGTCAACTGGGCAGATCCCCGTGCTGAAGGAGAGCAGCTTGGGTTTCTGTCAGGACCACAGCGTGCTCTACAACTTTGTTTTTTTCTCTAGTTTCTGGTATTGTTAGAAGCTCACGATCTGTACATCTTCCTCTAGTAACCCTGCCATGGGTTCTGCTAACTGCTTTGGTTTGTACTGGGCTGCTCAGGTGCTTTAGTGATGAACAGAAGTCCCTCTTGCTTATGCCAGCCAAGCAAGAACAAAATAGTGGACCCTAGTCCCCAGCAGTAGTTAGTAAAGACGAAATGACAGATTTAGGAAATGAAAAATGCTTGTGATAAGATATCTCCACATTTCCTTGAACCATTTAAGGTGTAGTTGAATGAAAACTGGGTAGGTTTCTTGGGCAGTGGGTACAAACTAGAATCCAAGAAGTTCCACCTAAATATAAGGGTTGAACTAAATGATCTCAAGTCAATTCCAACCCCTACTATTCTGTGATTCTTCAGCTGAGGTGTTGGCTTTTATGTTTTAAATGCAAAACCCACTTAGTCCTAATTAGCTGTTATACTGCTTAATTGTTATCCAGGTTTTCTGAGATGGGGGGGGGAAAAAGTCAGTCCCTTTTTTCTTTCCTTTTTTTTTTTAATTTCACCTGCTACCTTTAACCCTCAGTGATTCTAGATTCATAGCAGCTATCACAACAGTGGTTACAAACCAGCCATAGGTTTGGACAGCCACTTACATTGTGTCAGTGCTGGCTTCAAACTGCAACCCAGTGATAGACCTGATCTGTGCTCAAGGTGGGGGTGGGGGGAAGCTTATTTTTATGTCTTGTGGAAATCAAACAGGTAATAAACATTGTTTCTAAAGCCGAGTACAATTTATGTAGCTATGTGATCAGCTGTTTGTTCTCTAATAATCTGTTAAGCTTGTTCTCTGAGTAGCAAAAACACAAAGAAAGAGGGTTTGAACCATTTTCTGTTCCACTGCTTTTTCTATTAGGCTTTTGGTGTACTTTGCCACTAAATTCTAGTTATTTAATGCACAAACACACACACAAAAGGGTTCATTTGAAATATGAGTAATTTGGAGTACTCTGTACAGTTCTGGAGCGCCCAGCACAGGAAGGACATGAAGTGTTGGAGCGGGTCCAGAGGAGGGCCACGAAGACAATCAGAGGGCTGGAGCAGCTCTGCCATGAGGGCAGGCTACAAGAGTTGGGGCTCTGCAGCCTGGAGAAGAGGAGGCTTTGAGGAGACCCTATAGTAGCCTTCCAGTATCTGAAGGGGGCCTACAGGAAGGCTGAGGAGGGACTATTTACAAGGTCTTGCAATGACAGGACAAGGGGCAATGGGTTTAAACTGGCAGAGGGGAGATTTAAACTGGATATTAGGAGGATATTCTTTACAGTGAGTGTGGTGAGGCACTGGCACAGGTTGCCCAGGGAGGTTGTGGCTGCTCCCTCCCTGGAGGGGTTCAAGGCCAGGGTGGACAAGGCCTTGAGTGACCTGTACTAGTGAGAGGTGTCCTGCCTATGGCAGGGGGGTGGAACTAGATGATCCTTGAGGTCGCTTCCAACCTTACCATTCTATGATTCTATGTTTCTAATCTAATAAGCAGTACCCTCCAAATCTTTCCCCCTTTGCCTGTGCCCTTCCCTCCAACTCATCTTTCATGTACAGAAGTAATCCAGGTCACTTCTTTGGGAAAGATGAGCTGTTTTCAAGTAGAGCCTTTTTGATGCTATGTAAATACTGTGTATTCCTCAAATTAGAATTGATCCTTTTGTCTGGAAATCAGAAGCTCTGTGTCAGTTGGACTTTGTGTGTTTCAGAAGCTTAATAGATTCATAACAGCACTGAAAGTTGGTACTTGTCTGAAGTTTCAAATACTTTGTATTAGCTTTTACTTGGTGTTCTCCTAGCTTGATCAAAATATAAATGTTAACAGTGAAGGACAAACTGTGAGAAATTAAATGCAGTGCATTTGTCACTGCATTAAATGTCAAACAGTGAAACATAATGTAGTGAAATAAGCAATTTACCCTGAATAATTAAATCCATTAACTTAACCTCACTTTGCTCTTGTAGGTCGTGAGAGAACAGGCAGAGATTTCCTGGGATACCCTCATAACACATTTTCAGCAAATTGCTTTCTGAACCCATAAAATTGTGTGGAGTAATGTTGGATAGCTCTTAAAAAAACTGCCCAGTTTGATTTTCAGGTAAGTTTTTTCTTGTTTTTTGGAGGGATCAAACTTGGGTGTACCAGATTGTCAGTTAATTATTTTAATTATCAGCATCACTCCCTCTTTTTTTGGGCGAGGAGAGGAAACCGTGTTCAGATTATGCAGAAATTTCCTGACTCATTCAGCTGCCATTTCTCCCTCATCATCTGGATGGCTCTGTGTGAGGCAGAAGCTCTTGGCTTCTTGTGCCTCTTCAGGTCAGGGTTCATTGGACCCAGGCACACCACTTCTTTCACTTCTTCAGGAGAATCATTTGTTTGTATTAACGCAGTGGCATATCTGTGGTGGTTCTTACGATCTCGTTTAGAGATTAATCCAATTTAGCAGGCATCAGCAGCTTCCTTATCTGCCAGAATTAGGGAAAACCCAGGAATCTCTGGTGTATAGCACCATCTCATGTGTGCTGCAGAGTTTGAAACTATCCCCTTCCCTTCCTGTGTCCTTCTCTCTTTTTCCCTTTATGTAGAGATGATGCTGTATGATAAACCAGCTCGTTTACTTGATTGTATGAGTGCAGGAACTTCGTCATAGCATGCACATTTTTACAGGCACATTTACAGTTTGCTTTTCTGGAACTTGTGTGCCCTGCAACTTAGAAACAAATGTGTGAAGGAAAACAATAGAAGTAGTGCAAGACTTGAAAACTCAAGTTAATTAAAATATGCTAAATGTGTCTAACCAAGCGAAGTACCTGTTCATCACAGTTTTCCATCAGCAATCATTTTACCTATTTTTAACCTCTTCCTCTTTTTAAAATTTTTTTTCCCAGCAGGTTGTTATTAAAGATGCACAGTGAGAAGCAGAGTCCAGTTAAATACTATGTTGGAATTGATGTGGGGACAGCAAGTGTTCGTGCAGCTTTGGTAGATGAGCGTGGGACAGTGGTGGCACATGCAGATCAGCCAATCCAAATTTGGGAGCCACAGACAGACCACTATGAGCAATCCTCTGCAGACATATGGGCTGCTTGTTGCTCAGTCACAAAGGTATGGAATAAAAGGTCAATGAAGGTTATGTATTGCAGGAAGCTCATCAGGTTTTTGAATGCATAAGGTCTTCCAGTCACAGACCTTTACTATTCAGACAGTTCTCTGTCTGATGCATTATTTTGTAACTTGTAACCATCCTTGTTCACTGAAGACACCCTAAGGCTGGTGTAGCCTCGCAATGTCTGCTGCTTAGGGGAAGAGCTGAAAGCCAGGCTTGTGCCATGACTGAGGATAGAATGGAAGGCCTGCCTTTCTGCTCTTAGCTCAGGGGGAGGACTTACTGCTTTCAGGATTCACATCTGTGGGTTTTGTGTCACTAGTGTATATCTGAGCCACCAGACAGTTCTTTGAGGAGTCAAAGAAGGCAAATTGTGACCTGGGCAGCATCGAAAGATGTGTGCCCTGGAGACCGAGTGAGGTGATTCTGCCACTTTGCTCTGGAGTCTTCAGCACAGGAGGGACATGAACCTGATGGAGTGGGTCCAGAGAGTAGAGAGAAGAGAAGAGAAGAGTAGATTTAGATTGGGTGTTAGGAACAAGTTCTGCACCATGGGGGTAGCGGAACACTGGAACAAGGTGCCCAGGGAGGTGGTTTGGGCCCCAGTCCTGGAGATAATCAAGGTGAGGCTTGATAGGGCTCTGGACAACCTGATCTAGTTAAGGATGTCCCTGCTAACTGCAGAGGAAGTTGGACTAGATAACCTTTGGAGATGCCTTCCAACCCAGACCATTCTATGATTCTGTAAAGCTTCTCAGGACCTGGTAATGTATGTGTTTAAAGATACGCGTGGTGCTGCACTGGAGTCAAAAGGAGCATCTATTGTAGAGAAATGATACTTGTTTTGTGGGTGGTGCCTAATGTAATGTATGTCATCTGTGAGCCTCATTACAGAGGATCCAGTATTATAAGACCAAAATATATTCTATATGTTTGTTGATAGTACCAAGCACAGAACCAGACTGAAATAAACCTCCCTGTAAGAGAAAATAACATACATTCTCCTCCAAGGAATCTGCCTGTACACACTGGTTGTAAAAGTAAGTGAGGAACCTTGCTTGGCAGTGCACATGTAGGCCATTTCATCTTGCTTTATAAAGCCCCAGCCTGCTCCATGTGCTACGGTTTGCTCTTTAAATATTCATGACACACTTGGTAATTTGCAGATGGACAGTTTATCCATTCTCTTGTTATTGATCAGCCTTATCAAACATTAATGTGTTTGGCTCTGCAGAAATGCCCTGAAATGAAGGAGATGAGGAGAGGGGGGAAGGAAGGTAAAGAAGGGAGTGACAGCAGTGATGGGGAAGAACAGCATGATCTTAAGCAAGATAAGGCTTTTATTCTGCTTGTTTGAGTTCTGTCTTTGTGAGTTGCTTTGTTCTTGCTCTGAACCTCTCTAGATACAATCTCTTAGATGTAAGTCATAAAATACAGTTTCTGAAACTATAGCTTTACAGAGCCGGTGAGAGACTGACACTGGAGCAAGTCTAGTGAAAGTCTTTCCTTAGACTACTAATTAAAATAACCATCTTTTTATTGTTGCTGAGAAATGGCAATTTATTACCACGTTACATTTTAGGTGTCTTGCAGCTTCACTTGGTGTTTAGTCCATGTGGGTGTTGTCTTCTGTGTGGTTTTTTTGTTTGTTTGTTTGTTTGCTTTTTCCCCTCTTTCTAGTACTGCTGGAAGCTGTGAAGTTGAGGCCTTTTAGGGTAGCTGTTTTTTGAGGGTGAATCTTCAAAAACATTTGCTCTTTAAATTGCTGGTAGCAGAAATTTTCAAGAAGTGTGCATTGCAGAGGGGATAGCACTGCTGCAGGTTTTGACCAACTTCATTTTGGGGAGCCTTCACTATTGTGAGACAAAAAGCTGTGGAACAGTATTACCAAAGCAGTCAGAGAACATGGTTGCTTCCACAGATGGAGGCAACTGTGTGCAGTAGNCTATGGCAGGGGGTTGGAACTAGATGATCCTTGAGGTCCCTTCCAACCTTACCATTCTATGGAAGCACCTGGCCCTAATCCTGTGTCCATGTTTCACCTGAAGCTCAACACCAAGCTGTTAGAATAGAGAGGAAATTAACATTGCTTTTTTTTTTTGTTACATCTATTTTCTGATATTTTTGTACCTCCTGCCTTTACTCTGGTCCATGGCTGGTGAGATTAACGTTAATTAAGAACTTTCTGTGGATAGTTGAATTCAGTAATGAGATTAGTTTTTGATTAGAGGTATTGCAGAAGGCTGAATCTCAATTTTGGAGTTTGAGCTTGCATTTCTAACTCATAACTCATCTTCTGTACTCATTTGGATGGGCATGTTTGTATTCAGGAGTGTTTTGTGTGTTTGCAGAAGGTTGTCTGTGGAGTAGATGCTGGCCAGATCCGAGGGCTTGGTTTCGATGCGACGTGTTCCCTCGTTGTTGTGGATAAACAATTCCAGCCTTTGGCAGTCAACTCTGAAGGTAGGACTCCAGCACTTCTAGAAGAACCTGGTCTTACTGTATATGTTTTGTCCCTGATGGAAGTGAACTTAACCATTTCATCCAAGTGCAAATTAAGGAAGATAGAGAGGATAGAAAACCTTGCTTAAAGGAGGATTTTTTTTTTTTTTTTTTTGTTTTATTCTTTTAATTCTACTGCAAAATTCAGTTTGGGGTGAGAATTACTGTTTGGCTAAACGTTCAGCATCCTAAGATCAAATTCATTCATCTTGGCTCAGAGAGAAACTTCTTAGAGAAATCTATGCTCAATTTTCTTTTCTGCATATTTTCTTCTCCTTCAAACTTTGCTTCTCATGGCTGTTGCAGTGTGTGTGGATACCCATCCACACTGGCTGAAGGCATGGTAAAAATGTCAGTGTTAGCACAGTCTAACTGCCCACCTTGTCATGGAGCTGTATGCAAGAGGTTTAGCTCCTGTATTTTATTACACTCCTCTTCTCTCTTTTTGTCTGGGACAGTGCTAAACTCCAGAAACAGTCACTGACCTTTTTCTAGAAAATACGAATTTTTAAAACTTGATTTTAGAGTAGATGATTCAGAAGACTCGAGTCAAATGTACTTCTTTTCAGTGGATCCCGTTAGAGATTTAGGTGTATGCTAAATCAGTACTTACAGAGCCAGAATCACAATTCTCTGTATGTTCCCTTTCTATTCTCAGCTGTATTTGTCATCTCCTCCTCCTCAAGAAACCAGCTTTGCCCCCAAAATGTCCTTCACTAAATTTAGATATGATTATTTATTTTTCAGTTCAAGAGTCTCTTACAATCTGTTCAAGGCCTAATGATGCTTGGGACTATTTTGGTCTATTGAATCAAATTCAGTTCTCATTTCTTATTCTCTGATATCTCCAAGAACTTTGAGTTTACCCAGTGTTGTTGTTAAGTAAGAAGACAAGAATGTGTGTGAATGCTCTGAATGCTGTCCCACTGAAGTGTGAGCATGCAATGGTGTGGCTTCAGGCAGTCTCACAGAGCTATAGTGGTATTCAATCCATAGTACAAATATTGATGAGTCTCACACTTCTTCCATGTCTTGGAGTATGCTTTCAAGCATTTGCATGAGTGGTTGTGTCATGAAGTTGAGCATGCAGTGTACTTAGCAAGAGAGGATTTCAGAAAGTGGTGTCTGGATCACTATTCTGCCTGTCTTGTTCTCATGTGTTGTGCAGACTTCCCAAATGCTTTTTCCTTCCACATCCAGTTTTGGTGTCCCCAGCATAAGAAGGACACAGAGCTGTTGGAGCAAGTCCAGAGGAGGGCCACAAAGATGATCCAAGGGCTGGAGCACCTCTGGGGTTGTTCAGCCTAGAGAAGAGAATACTCCAGGGAGACATTAGAGCTGCCTTCCAGTACCTGAAGCGATCATACAGGATGGCTGCAGAGGGACTTTTCATGAGGGTGTCTAGGGACAGGCAAGGGGGAATGGTTTGCTGCGACAGAGTGGGGTTAGACTGGATCTTAGGAAGAAGGGTGGTGAGACTCTGAAACAAGCTGCCCAAGGAGGTTATGGATGTCTCCTGCTTGGGGTGTTGAAGGCCAGGTTGGATGAGGCCTTGAGTACCTGAGTCTAATTGAGAGGTGTAGTCTAGTTGAGAGGTTGGTGTACATGATCTTTAAGGTCCCTTCCCACCTAAGCCACTCTAGGATTCTACGATAAAAGCAAATTGTTCACCCTGAAACAGTATTTTTAGCAAGAATTAGTGTAGTTCTCATAACAATAGAGGAAAGAAAATCCCTCTGTGTAGCTGACTAGCTTCGTTAATTGCAGTTTATAATGTAGTTGCTCAGAATTTTAGTTCTTAGTCAACAAAACACTTCTTATATATGTTTGTTGTCAAGAAGTTTGGGTTCTTTGAACCAAGTGTAATCTACAAGAGTGTGGTTTTTCAGTCTTGGATGCTTACAAGCCTGACTGGTTTCAGTCAGTGTTCTTAGTGCTCAGCATGTCTTAGAGCTGGCTCAGAGAGCTAGAATTTGATCTGTAGATACATACTGTGGATTATTAATGCAAATAGAACTTGACTTTTCTATGTAGAATTGAAAAGTGTGAAGCAGCTTAGAGTCTAGTAACTCAACACCACTAAGATAGGGTTAAACCAGGCCTAAAATAATCTCTTTTTGTTTTGTGCATTTTTTCCCCAAGGACAGAACCATAGGAATGTTATTATGTGGATGGACCATCGTGCAGCCAGTCAGGTGGAACGCATCAATGCCACACAACACAAGGTTTTGAGCTATGTAGGGGGAGTGATGTCTGTGGAAATGCAGCCACCTAAATTGCTGTGGCTAAAGGAGGTGAGTACACCTAAGAGTGTGATGTGTTTTTAATGATTGATGCCCTTTGTTAATTTCTGAGAATGACATTTCTGAAACAAAAGCCTTAGTGTTGAACCCAAAGTTGTGCCAAGTAAGGGCAGCGTTAAGTTGGGATGAAAACATTTTGAGATGCTTTTATTTCCTCTCAATTATTTAGAAATATCTTTGATTTTATGGCAGTGTAGCGTTTCTTGATTTCATATGCCTTTTAATCTAATTTTTAGGTTAGATATGTATATAAACGTGTCCTCAAAATATCCTAGGTTTTAGATATGGAGATGTGTCTCCTCCTCCAATTACTGTAGCTGGACATGCTTACAGGGATGTAGGTGCTACTTCTGTGATGGATTTATTGCAATTTGAAAGCAGCAGCACCTCCACATTGGGCATGCCAGCTAGAGATACTGCCTCCGAGCTCCCGCATCCAGCAGTGAGGGTGTGTGAGATGTCTTTGGCTGCTCTTTTTTAGAGCTTCACTTGAGTTCTCTCTCACATGTAGGAAGGACACCATTTCTAGAGGGAAGGTGCTCTGTTCATGATGTGGACCTCTACTTCTGCCTCTTGTGTTTAAATATTGTGTATTGCAGAATGGTGTATGGCCATTTCTTCTCTAATTCGACACTTATTAAGTGCTTGCCACTTTAATTTTTTATAAGCTACTTCATCCTGGCTCTTAAATTTCATCTCAGTGATGCTTGCTGTCATTTTAACAAAGCCCAGATGTAAATTACTTGCTGCCAGTTCCAAACAATCAAAGTGTCCTGTCCTTATAGACACAAAATATTGTAGAGCAGCAAGGTGCAGATTGGGGTAAGCCAAAGGAATTAACTGGTAGGAACAGGTAGTGACAGATAGGGGATAATTAATGCTGGTTGTAGATGCTATCTGAAACATCTTTGTCAGTTGTTTAACATCTTTGTCAGTGACATGGACAGAGGAATCGAGTGCACCCTCAGCAAGTTTGCAGATGACACCAAGCTGTGTGGCACAGTCGACTTGCTAAAGGGCAGGGATGCATCCAGAGGGACCTGGACAGGCTGCAGAGGTGGGCCCA
>WBNM01042358.1:0-12559 GCA_013399055.1 Ramphastos sulfuratus | reverse complement strand
GGGAGGTGTCCCTGCCTATGGCAGGGGTTTGGAACTAGCTGATCTTTGAGGTCCCTTACAACCTTACCATTCTATGAAATACAGCTATCGATCTAGTAGTTCTTTCTTTCTTGAGCTATGAGTATCATACATCAGTCATTTTACAAATAATCAAAATTTATAAGCTGTAAAAAACACTTAAATGAGTCCATTGTGTTTAAAACATTTTTATTTTGCAATGTCTGGAATTTCAGTAGCTGACTGATCAGGAAAGGCCAGATTATAGACTCTCCAAATGTGGTCACCTGGAGATATAAGTCTATGTTACAACCTTAAAGCTCGCTGATGTAATTGCTGTATTATAAAGGCGAGAGGAAGTATTGCAGGGCTTGTTCTCTGCATGAGCAAATGGGTAGGAAATAGACTTGTCCTTACTCTGCATTGCCTGGCAGGAGGGCATTATGAAAGAGGGCTTGTTCATAGGTCCCCTTTCAGCTTCTGACATACCAGCTTAAAGAGATGATTACCCTCAGGAGAGGGGCTTTTTACCTCACTATCTGCTTGTGAGTTGCCCACGCCACTGTTGCTGCATCTTGAGTGGATCAGCAAAGTCATACTATTAAACTGCTTAGGCTTACCCTGCTAAGCTTGGGAACCTTAGGTGACATCTACAGTAGCAGCTCAGCTAGCTCATGAGGAGGAAGGAGAATGTTTATGAGGGATTTGGTTGTGCTCAATTGAGCACGTGTAGTGTTAAATCTCTAGCTTCAGAGACGTACGATATCAAGTCTTGCTTACCGCTTCTGTACTTGTTGCAAAGTATGAGAGTGAAAGGAATTCTGGGAAGAGTGGCAATGCCAATCACATTGATGTGCCTATGACTACCAGCAAAGCTTCAAATTCATCAAGTTCTGCTGTTCTGTTCAGCTGAAATTCAAATTCCTGTCATGCAATTGTTCTCACTTTTTTGCCAAAGAAGGCAAATTGTACTAAAACTTTGAACGTCAGGTTCTTGAAACGAGGTAAATAAGCTGTTTGCACCTATGCTGTTATTCAGTGGAATGTCTTCAAGTGGTCTGCAAATAATAAATTAATGAAATCTCTTCGGATTCTTTGTTGTTAATATTTTATAGATGAATAAACTGGCACATGAGTCAGAAAAACTACTTGTAAAATGCTACTTAATATTTCCTTCCTGGCTTTTGAGTTGTACAATATCGCTTTTCTGTGTTTAGTGTATTTCCCTCCTGCTAATACTGCCTGTTTGTCAGGGGTGTGGCAGAGGGAGATTTTGAGCTAGCTCACATACCACAAGGAAAAAAAGTATTCTGTGCTGATTGCAGACTTATTTCTTAAGCTACTGATAATACACAAGCTGACAAAAAGGAGGGTTGGTTTGGTTTTCACATCCCTTGGGAGAACCAGAAGATTAGCAGGTAGAGAGAAACATTTTATTGTTTTTAACTGAGAATATCTGCACTTTGTGTGAAAAGGTATCTTACTTCTCTGAAGCAAGCTCCTAGAATTTCATTTGCCTTTTGTGGTTGTTTTTTTTGTTGTGGTGGGTTTTTGTTTGTTTGTTTTTTTGTTTTGTTTTTTTTAAATGTGTGAGACGGTGAACTTTATCATTTCCCATCAACACCCCTGTGCCATTGACCACTGGGATAATTGGTTTTTTAACTTATCTTCCTTATTCCTTCCTTAATGTTCCTCCCTAGTGTTGTCATATACTTGACAGCATCCCAGGAACTTAAGGTAAACGGTGGATTGGGCACGTTCTTCCGTAACTGGCCATACTCAAAAAGGGCTCAGCTGAGGTGTACCCAGAAGCTACTTTGCACTTTTATCTTCTGCAGACATCATCTTTCTGGAAAGTTTTTGATCAGAAAGCTTGACAGCACATACAGCATGTGGGTGTTTATAAACAAAAGAAAACAAAACAAACCCCACGGCCATACACTTTGTACAGTCATGCTCCAGCTCACTGTGTACACCTCAATATATGAAGATTCACTGTTGACTTCTGCTTTGAATTCCCTGGAAGTAGTTTTGAACTCCCTATGATGTTAATGTTTCTGATATTAAATAGAATCATGGAATGGTTTGGGTTAGAAGCCATCTTTAAAGGTAATCCAGTGAGCAGGGACATCTTCAACTAGAGCAGGTTGTTCACAACCCTGTCCAATCTGACCTGGAATCTCTCCAGGGATCAAGCATCCAGCACTTCTCTGCTATCTTCCCCTGTACATCTTTGCCTGGAGTTGGTGCTGTGTACATTTTGTATGTGATGGCATTGATCTCTGTTTTGCTTTATACCTGAAGGTATGGTGTAATAACCTCATACCTAGTAACAAAGAACAATTTATAAATCTGTTGAAAGAGACAGAGAACTTTTGTGTCATCAGGAAAGTGTTTGATACTTTTTAATTAAACATCGTATTATTTTTTAACACTAAACAGCACATAATTGAAAGAACTTTAAAACTAATCCTAATGAAATATGTTCCTTTCATGGATCCTCAGTTCTTTGGAACTCCTAATATTGTTTTATTGAGCTTCAAAGTATAGGTAGACTGGCATAAATAGAAATGTGGGGATTTTTTTAGAGTTTATTGCCTAAGCAGTAAATTCAAGATTTCCCTTGACTTTTCCATGTTCCATATTCAGTGGATTCAGTCGTGTGAAACTGCAGTCTTGCTGAGACAAGGGAAGTGCAAAAATGTGGCTGAAACCTAAATTAATTTGTTAAGAGCTTTTCAGGAGACTAGTGATTTAGAGGGCTAACTAGATGCAGTTTTGGAAGGAAATTATTGTCCTGGTTTTGCTGGGACAGAGACAACCCTGGGACAGCTGTGGTCTGCAAGCCTTGGGCAGTTTGAAGTCAGCCAGGGCAGCTGAGCTGAGTTGACCAGAGGTTAGTTCCTAGATCATAAATGTCATACTCAGTGTAGAGGAGGGGGGGTTGCTGTGGAGAGGGCCTTTTGCTTGACCTCCTCTCCTGGCTTCTTCTGACCCTGCTCCTCTTTCTTCATCTGTTTCTGAGGACTGCCATCCCATTTACTGTGACCACTATACATTTGCTATCCTAAGTATGACTTCTTATACTGGTGTTGGTACTAGTTTGCCTGTTTCATTAAATCTATTTTCATTTGAACTTTGGGAATTTCCTCTCCTTTTCCTGATTCCCCTTCTCTGCTGGGGAGAAGTCATTGAGTGGTAGAACAACTGCTGCAGTTTAGCCCTGGATATGGGCTAAACATGGACAGCTATTTAAGGTGTTGATGCTCAGTGACCCTTTGGACTGCTGTTATACCTCCAGGTTCGTTGTGTGTACGTGGTCCTTAAAGCCACTTCCTCCCTTTCCCTGCTGCTAATCTGACTATGGAAGGCCACATTAGGAGATCTTGTCTTTTGCCCTTTTTGCCCTGTCCTTTCCTAACTGTGGTATTTGAAAATTGACCTCTGTGAGGAGGGATCTGACTTAGGTCAGTTCAGCAGTGTTGCTAAGGTCTGGGTGATTAGGCCGTCTCTCAAAGAAAGCAATTAGATTTCTTATACTTAAAGAGCTTTGTTCTTGGGAGTCAGTATAGGACTTGACAAATTTGCTCTGAATTGGTTGGAAGTAGTGAAGAGGAACTAGGATAGGACTAAGGTGATCTGTGATTTTCCATCTCGGTCATCTTATTACTGGAACTGAAACTAAAGATGGCCTCACACACCCTGAGGCATGAGCTGACGTCACTGCAGAAGAGATACTGGTCCTTCTCTTATGGCTTTCTTCTAACACTTGTATTTATTTGCAGAGGGATGTTACGGATTTTCTTTGAAGTCATAAGTTATTTCTTTTTGTTGCTCTTTTCCATATAGTGCTTTCTCTTTGACATTTAATTTCCTTACGTTCCCCACTGTACACAGACTAGATTTGATTAGAAGCTTCAGAGTGTATTCTGTTCTCCCAGCTCTTCATTTCTTTTGCATTTTGATTTCAAATTAAGCAGCTAAGCAACAAAGACTGTGACAGGCCTTTTGAGATCTTTTGTTTGGGTTGTGTTAGCTTTATCTTGAATGTTACTCAGTCACTTTACCCTCTGGCACCCACTGGTTAGTCTACATGAAATTAATTGGGTGGCCTTCACGTTGGTGATTGCAGATAGGTGTTCGTGTGACAAAGCCATTGCTGCCTCTGTGGACCATCTGGGGTGATAAGAGTCCAGTGTTAAATCTCTAATGAATGATTATGAATATAATAATAAATGCAGTGATTTGAATATATGATTTTTTTTTTTGAGATCTGTGGATACACTCATGTTTGACTTCTGCATTAAAAACATCAACTGCAGATGAAGTTGAAATAAAGAACCATCATCTTTTCACAAGTAGTTAAAACCTAGCTGAGAGGGAATTCTGATAAAGTTTTTTTGAGGTCAGTAAGAGGAGTTTGAATGTGAACTTCACTGAAAATTAAAATAGTCCCTGGTTACTAAGTCTTTCAAAATAACCCGTTAAATTCACTCCTTTTGCTGTTATTTCTTTAAATTCCTTTATTGTTAAGAATTCTCTTGCAAAACATATTGCAGTAGTTCTTCTGTAGCTGCAGGTGCATGTTTTTGCAGCTTTGCTTATCAAATTGTGCTGTTTCATTGACTTTGGCTAAAGAAATGGATTGTTCACTCTCCAAATGTAGGTAATTCTGATAGGTAGATGTATGATGAACTGATAATTTAGGCACGCACCTTCACTTGGAAATGGTTTTGCAGCAAGTGTTTGTCAGTGCAATGTGACTGTGTGGATGTCTATGCTATAGCAAACCAGCATGAGAGCACTGAGAGCACAGCTTAAACACAGCAGTGTAAAAGCTGTAGTCAAGGCTTGTCCAGCTCTGGGATTAGCCTTTTAGTATTTTATTTCCCAGAGGTTGCACAAAAATAAAAAATCTTGTTTACTAATTTCTGGCTGGAAATGTTACTGTTGCTTGTGCCAAAATGAAAGGATGCTTGTTATGCTTTCCTCATACTAATGACATTACAAATCAGCTATTTCTAAAAAATACTGGTCCCATTAAATCAGAGATACTGTATCTTATTTGCAGTGGGTGGGGAATGCTGGACTGGGAGGAGGTTTGCTAGTAACTGTCTCTGGATGAAATGCAGTCTTCCTATGCTCTGTTTTCACAATTCTGCTTTTAATAGGGTATGAAAGAGCAGAGAAGATCCTCCCTTCAGCAAAAAGTCACAGTGACTGGCTGGCCTATTTTTCCACTTCAATTAACTAAAATCAGTAGGTCTGGAGTAAATTTTTGGCACAGTGGTTGATGCTCATAGAATGGTTTGGGTTCAGAGGGACCTCCAAATGTCATCTAGTCCATGCCTCCACTAGATCAGGTTGCTCAGAGCCTTGTTGAGCCTCACCTTGATTATCTTCAGGAATAGGCCTTTAACCACCTCCCCGGGCATCCTGTTTCAGTGTTCCACCACCCTCATGGTGCAGCACTTGTTCCTAACATCCAATCTAAATTTCTTTTTCTCTAATTTCAAACCATTGCTCCTCATCCTGTCACTGTAGGCTTTTGTAAACAGCCCCTCTGCAGCCTTCTTGTAGCCCCCCTTCAGGTACTGGAAGGCTGCTATTCAATCTCCCTGGAGCCTTCTTTTCTCCAGGCTGAACAACCCCAGTTCCCTCAGCCTGTCCCTGTAGCAGCGGTTCTCCAGCCTTCTGAACATCTTCATGGCCCTTCCCTGGACCCACTCCATCAGGTCCATGTCCTTCCTGTGTTGGGGGCTTTTCTGTGTTACAGTTCCCATCTCCATTTCCAGCAGCTGTTTTATGCATCATTGTTCTGCTCTCTGTACACCTGTGGCTTGCAACTACCAGTGGGAAAGTTTTCCAAAACAATGAAAACATCCCTTTCCTTGGCTCTGAGGGGAGGAAGAGTGGTGGATGTGCCGGTGCTGGCTTGGCAGCAGCTTTTTTGATGCATGTTGTCTCTGTTGCTTGCTGCCTTTGCAGCCGACATTTTGTTCTGTTGGATGTGACAGAATATTTGTCTATTAAAAGAAATAATAAATTCCATGCTAAATGAGTGTGAGTCCAAGATACTGAGTCAGAAACTCTTGATTAGAATTGTTTATAAATGCTTCAACAGCTCTCTGTTATCAAAATCCTTACATAGTGCAGCCATAGATGTGTAAGTTGTACTTTGGACTGCTGAGTTTGGCTTTCCGTTGCAGTGGCTGATCAAGAAGTAGCACTTAAAAAAGGACCACTTAAAAAAGGTCTAACAGCTGGGAGGTTTTGCAGCACCTACACCTCTAAGTATGTCCTGTTCAGCTGTATCTCTCCACACTGTAACAGTGGGATGAGGCTTACAACATGCACACATCTTGTCCTTCCTGCCTTGTTAGAGCTTCTGCGTGCTCCACCCTTAGTGTGCGTAGTTTGTCTCTCTGTAGCAATTTCTGATGTGCACTCTGATGCTTGTCTGACTTGTGGTGCTACAGTCTGGGTGCCTCTGGGCTTTGAAAATACCTGTATGTGTCTAAAATAGTGTCTTGATGGAAGAGAGAGTCTTTCTCTACCTTTAGCAGTAGCCTGGAGGACTTTCCAGGTCCCTCTCTCATCCTAAGGCTGCAGCTGGAGCAGGGGGGAACAATCAGACAATTCCATTAGTTAATTTTTTACTGATAACAGTGCAGCTGATAGTTACAAAATTGATCAGTTTGTAGCCTTGGCTGAGCAATTTGTGCTGAGAGCCTGTCTTTGGTATCTCGGAGTTAACTCTGTCCCATGGCCTGGCATCCAGTCTGAAGTGTGGGAGAACCAAGTTTGATGTCCTTGCTTTGATGCAGATCAGGGCGTCTGTTTCTTACTATCTCCATGAGTGTGTGCAGTGAGTCTTCAGTTGTTCTTTCTACGTTTCACAAAAGGTGTATCTGTTTTCTGTAATTCAATGGAAAAGAGAGACTGGGATGGTATGTAGCCTACTATTACAGATTGCCTGGGAGTGTGAGAGAAAGATTTGATGTTGAATTGGGAAAAGCAGACAATTCTCCAATGCCTGAGTCTCTTTGCAGATTTTCAGATGACTTAGATTTTGACCTGATGTGGTGGTTACATTAAATTCTTTTTTTTTTTTTTTTTTTTTTACCACTGGATGGTAAAACATTTTTGTGCTTCCATCTGTCTCTCCTGTTTTTAATCTAGTTTTCTAACACATCATTTTGGAATGATTTTTGAATTTGTAGGTTTTTGGCTCATAATTCAGACTGATACCTTGTGCTAATGCAGATGTCTTACTTCTAGCCTATCTTTAGTCCATCCCATGACCAACAGGGGTCTGATACAAAGGCTGCCTATGACAGCCTTTAAGATGACTTGATTAATACATAATCTGTATTGGAATAACAGAAGTCAAGACATTTTTGATATTCATAAACATTTTACTTCTGGTATCTGAAGGAGGCCTACAGGAAGGCTGAGGACTATTTACAAGGTCTTGTAATGACAGGACAAGGGACAATGGGTTTAAACTGGCAGAGGGGAGATTTAGACTGAATGTTAGGAGGAAGTTCTTTACAGTGAGGGTGGTGAGGCACTAGAACAGGTTGCCCAGGGAGGTTGTGGCTGCTCCCTCCCTGGAGGTGTTCAAGGCCAGGTTGGAGGAGGCCTTGAATGACCTGTACTAGTGGGAGGTGGCCCTGCCTATGGCAAGGGGGTGGAACTAGATGATCCTTGAGATCCCTTCCAACCTTACCATTCTATGATTTTATGAAATAAAAAAAAGGAGCATTTTCTCAGCTATTAGATGTTCTGATCACTTCATCTTACGAGACAGTGACAGAATTAGTAAAAACAAAACTCAAAGATATCCTGTACAGAAACAGACTACCTCAACAATCCAGTAAAATGGGAATGTAAAAGTATTTTTATCTCTCCCAAGGTGAATGTGCCTTAAGATGCCTCCAAAAATTGTATTAGATGCTGGAGTTCACATGCAGTTCTGCCTGCGTGTGTATTTTCAGCCCAGTTAAGGAGTGAAGAAATACACCTGACACAACACAAAACTGTCTCATCCAGCCTGGCTTTGGACACCTCCAGGGAGGGTCATCCATGACCTCCCTGGGCATCCTGTTCCAGAGTCTCACCACCCTCGCTGTAAAGAATTTCTTCTTAATCTCCAGCCTGAATCTCCCTACCTCAAGCTTAAAACCTTTACCCTTTCTCTCGTCACTACAAGCCCTTGTGAAATGTCCCTTCCCAGCTTTCTCACGGCCCCCTTCATGTACTGGAAGGCTGCTGTAAAGTCTCCCTGGAGCCTTCTCCAGGCTGAACTGCCCCAACTCTCTCAGCCCGTTCCCATAGGGGAGATTCTCCAGCCCTCTGATCATCTTCATGGCCCTCCTCTGGACCTACTCCAGCAGTGCCATGTACCTTTTATGCTAGTGACACCAGAACTGGACAGAGTACTCCAGGTGTAGTCTGATGAGAGCAAAGTAGAGGGGGAGAATCTTGGTCTCTCCTAGACCCTTCTTGTCTAGAAAGGTTAAAAGATGTTCTTATACTTTGCCCCTAAGTGTTTAGGATTATCTGTAGGGACCTCAAAACATCACTGTCCGGAGGTGTAAATGTTTAAAAAAACGAATCCTAGAAGAGTCAGAGATGAAAAATGAGGACTCTATAAGTACCCCTGGATCATAGAAAGGCTGAGTAAGTTTCTTTCCAAGTGAGTTTGGAGGGTGAGCTGCAGGATGTGAATACAGTGTTGGGAATGTTCCCAGATCTCTTCCCCAGTCCTTTTAATGTGGTCAGAGATTCTTGACTGCAAGTGAAAATAAATTAGAATTAACTTGAGTGAGTGTTGAAAACATGGAGACTTTTCAATTTGTTTGGAAAAAGCGTCAGGGCATGCTATGATTTTTAATTTTCTGTGTGTCTGTACTAATCAGTGATGACAAAGCACCAAGACGGCAAAGATTGAATCAGTTGGATGTTCATGAAACGACGTATTTTAGTGTCACTAACATGTGGCTTTTGGGAATTCTTGAAGTATAGTAATAGAATAAGGATCCAAGGAGTGCCTTTGATGAAACAGATTTGTTTGAAGGGAACAGTTACTCTTAGTGGAGTTTCTTGACTGAGGACATTAATAGCCAAACTACTCCCATTGCTTCTTGAAGACTGTCAGGTATGTTAACAACACATAATGGCTTTTATTACCGAAATAATCATAGAATCACAGAATGGCACAGGTTGGAAGGGACTTCAGAGATCACTTACTCTGACCTCCCTGCCATGGGCAGGGACACCTCTCAACTAGACTCAACTGCTTAAGGCCTCATCCACCCCAGCCTTGAAAACTGCCAGGCAGGAGGCATCCACAACCACTCTGGGCAGCCTGTTACAGAGTCTCACCACTCTCCTACTGAAGAACTTCTTCCTAAGATCTAGACTAACCCAACTCTCCCTCAGCTTAAAATTATTCCCTTTGTCCTGTCTCTAGACAGCTGTATGAAAAGTCCCTCTGCAGCCTTCCTTTAGGATCTCTTCAGGTATTGGAAGGTAGCTCTAAGGTCAGCCTGGAGTCTTATCCAGGTTGAACAGCTCCATCTCCCTCAGCTTATCCTCATAGTAGAGCTGCTCCAGCCCTTGGAGTATCTTTTGTAGCCCTCCTCTGGACTCACTTATGTTGGGGACACCAGAACTGGATGCAGTATTTGAGGTGGGGTCTGAGTAGAGCAAAGGGACAGAATCACTTCTTTTGCCCTGGTGCCCACACTCCTCTTGATTCAGCCTAAGATATAATTGGCTTTCTGGGCTGCATGAGCTTGTGGAAATCTGGCCCAGGTCGTATGACAGGCGTCTTCTAGTCAGCTTCTTGCTTTCTTGACCGCTAGCTCTCTGCAGGGTTGTGACAGTTTGGGAGTTACCCCCCCACACCCCCAGCTATGAAAAAGCACCCAGACTAGACTCAGCAGGCTGGAAGTTAAGGACTGAAGCTCTGTTTACAGCTTAGCACAATATACAAGCAGAGATATACATAATAGACATGAATATTTACAGAAATATACGAGTTAAAGGTAATACCGAAACACAATACCCCTTCCAGGAATCAGAATCCCCAGGAGGGGCTCCCAACCACCCTTCCGCCTTCTTTCCACCCCTCTACCTTACCCCAGGGTCTGCCTTATGTGCAAGGTGAGTTTGGAGGACTGGCAAGGGGGGTTAGAAGCAGAATGATTAGTTGGGTTACACAGCAGAAAGCCAGAAGACACACCGACTCCCAGAGAGAGAGACTCTCTATGTTATCTATGTTTGTTTCCTTGTTTTTATACATCTCAGCAAGCCTTGAGTGAAGCAGACATCACCATCATTTGCTTTTCACAGCCTATAATATATATTTTTTTCATTAATATGTTCCAATTAGCCTCAAACCAGCACAAGGCTATAGTGTTGGAAGCTATCTGGAAGTGGTCTGTCTTGGTAGAAAAAACTTTTAGGAGTTTGGAAATGTCACATGGCTATCAGGAGCTTGCAGATTTCATTCTCTAATATTGGAGGGTTTTCCTGTAAGTCTTTAGTTACTCTCTCAGCTGATGAAAGAAGGTTGATGCTCTTTTCAAATGGAAATGTAGGCATTCATGTGGCTGAAATTTGGCAGAGGGGCAGAGTTTGCAATGATAAAATTCTGTTAATTCATGAATTGATATGCATTCTGTGGTGACAACTCTAGGGTTGTAGTGTGAATTTAAAGCTGATTGATAGTGGTTAATCCAGATAAATGAGAGCTCCCAAATGTCCCACCTGTGGGGAAAATACTTTCACTGAAAACTTACAGATTCTTACGCACTTGAGTCATATTTCAGTCATTCTCAAATAAATTTGAAAGCTTTGTTCCTGTGTTCATGGAGCTATTTGGTTTTTTTTCTCTGCACTTGTGATTCAAAGCTATTAAGTATGAAATAGTTAATTTTTAGAAAGTAGGGCAGTCTTTGCCTTTTTTTTTCCAAATCTGTGGACTTCGAGACTGCTCTGACACTGAGCAGTTGATGGGGAACTGAGAGAGCCCAAATTATTGATCTGAAACATGTGCCTCCATGAAGTCTTCATGGGAAACTCCTTTCTTATAGTGTGGCTGTGGGGGGGGAAAAAAAATCTCAGTTCTTCAGGCAGTAGATCACTGTAAAGTGAGGAGAGCAGACTGAACGATCAGAATACTGGCTTTGGAAGAGTTGTCATTTTAACATTAGCATCAGGTTTCTAATTGCATTAAAATAAGTCATGGTCATGCCTGGCCTCTAGTATTTGTTTTTCTAAACTTTTTTTTCTTTCTTTTTTTTTTTTTTTTGCTAGAACTTGCAAGAATTGTGCTGGGAGAAGGCAGGCTACTTCTTTGATCTTCCAGATTTTTTATCTTGGAAAGCCACAGGTGTCACTGCAAGGTAGGTTAATTTGGTCATCTTTGTCTATTTTCTTCTGTATGTTTCTGCTTTAACTCATTTTGCCCTGGCCATGCTGTTGTGTACATCTGTCTGTAATTCAGCCTGCTCCCAAACATCTTGAACCTATCTCCTGCTTCACTCTACATTCCTGTGCACGGTTGTTCCTGTGAGCAGTGTAGTTCACAGAAACAGTTATGTTGCTACAACTGTCAGTTAATTGGTCTTGTATTCCATTTTGGCCCATGAACACGATTGCTCTAGTTACTGTGAAATATGTTTCTAATCAGTCTTTGAAATCTGTTTTTGCTGACAAATTTATAAACTTTATTGAGAATTGGAAGACAATGTTTTTGTCATGTGGGAGGGAGATGGTAAAATCTTCTTTAAAACGCTCATTGCAGTGTAAAGCATAGTGCCTGTGCTACGCCACAAAAGCTTCCTAGAACACTTGCTGAGCAGTTTAACAAACCTTCTGAAAGGACACCTTTAAAGTCTTCCCTGAAGTGACTAGGACATGTGAAGTATCTTTGCAGATAGAATCATAGAATCATTTTGATTGGAGGAGATCTTTAAGATGATCAAGTCCAACCATTCTCTAACTTTGCCAAGTCTGGTTCTAAACCAGATCTTTGCCTCTGTGAAACACCTCTAGGGATGGGGATTCAACCACTCACCGTGGGGAGCCTATTCGAGTGTCTGAGAACCCTTTCAGTGAAGAAGTTTCTTCAGATATCCAACCCAAACCTCCCCTGGTGCAACTCGAGGCCATTTCCTCTTGGTCACAGAATCATAGAATTTTGGGGGTTGGAAGAGACCTCAAAAGATCATCCAGTCAAACTCCTCTGCCAGAGCAGGATCACCTAGGGCAGCTCACACATGAAGGCGTCTAGGCAAATTTTGGATGCCTCCAGAGAAGGAGACTCCACAACCTCTCTGGGCAGCCTGCTCCAGGGCTCTGGCACCCTCACACTGAAAAAGTTTTTCCTTATGTTCCTGTAGAACCTCCTCTGCTCCACCTTCGACCCACTGCCCCTTTTCCTTTCATTGGACATCACTGAGCAGGGCCTGTCTCTGTCCTCCCAGCGCTGTCCTTCACATCTTTATTAACACAAGTGTGTACATACCTCAGGCTCCTCTGCTCCAAG
>WBNM01042356.1:0-48032 GCA_013399055.1 Ramphastos sulfuratus | reverse complement strand
GGTCCCTTCCAACCTGTAGCATTTTGTGATTCTGTGTAGCTGCCAACCTGCTGGAGTAACATTCTGCTTCTCCAAAACCTCAAAGAAGGGAACAAATACTAGTGAAAAATTTCTCATAGGCTCATGCTTCCTGCTTAATACTCTCTGTAAAATTAAATGCTACATCTGCTAGATTATTTTTTTGATATGAAGTGTGTGGGGGGGAAGTCTGCATTCCAAGTGTTTGGTTTGTTGTTCGGTTTTTTTTCAGTTGGAAAGCTTGTTAAAAAGAAACTGAAGACTACATGTGTGTGTGCATATCTATGTGCATTTTGTTAGCATGTCAGGCTAACCCAACCTTTCTGTGTAAACAGGGTTAATGAACCTTGCAAGGCATAAGATTAACACAAAGAAAAAAAGAGCTCAGGAATAGTGAAAATGGCCTCAACATTAACTAGGGAAATGGGTTGCTCTCCAACTATGTCCATTTGGCAGCACTTGCAGGCAAGCAACGTGATGCTTCCTCTCTCTCTCTCTCTCTCTCTCTCTCTCTTTTTGCCTTCAGTTCATTCCTTGTCCCATTCTTTTCACTCTGCCAGCTATTGGAGAAATGGACTTGATTCATCTGCACAAAAGGCAGAGTTTCCAGATATCTCCTGATCCTTTAAGGTCACTTATTCTAGGGCAATGCCAAACTAAAATGCACATTGTGAGGTTAGTGTCTTGGTGTTGTCTGTGAGTGTATATGATGAGTAACTAGAATGGGTAGAGACAAGCAAAGGCAACTACTGCTGGTAAATAATTTTTTTTTTCCATAAGTCATGTGGGCAGCCTGTGTGAGCAGTCACAGTGTGAACATATAGAAAACCAGAATTAAGCCATGACTACAGTCTTTAATAATTATTGATGGACATACATATTTCTGAACTGTGGTGCTGGGGGTTTACATATTTTATGCAGAAGTTATAACATGTTGTTACTTTAAAAAGAGCACTGTTAGCCACATCCCTACTGCTTCTTACCCTGCCCCCTGTTATTTCACTTTTTCTTTCTTCTAAAAGAAACCCTTTCTGATTAAGGATCATGTTGAAAACTCAGCAGTTTTTAATCCAGCTCTCTGCAGGCTACAGTTCATGCTTCATTTAACTGATCGGTTCCACCGCTACGTTACTAGACAAAATCACCAGTTTGAAGAGAGAAGCAATTATAGTAAGTCATAAAAATGGAAGACCCCACGTTTTAAGGAATGAAATCCAGTTTATAAACTCTCCAATTCTCACAGAGGTGATTTGAAGGGTGGTTTTGCACGTGACCAAATGAATCGCACCCTTCTCAGTGTTCTGCAGCCCTTGGTATGACAAATCCCAATCAAAACACCAAGTTCGTGCTCAGCTGTGCAGCAGAGACTGTTTAAAAGATTATTCTTCGTGCTCTGAAGTAAGTTGGGATGCATGTGAAGATGCTTCAGCAAAGTAATGCAGAAATTCTGGTGTGAAGTGGCAGTGTCAGACTTGAGCAGTGAACGTTCATTGTGATTAGCATGAGTAGGGCTTCAAATCAGCACCACCAATGCTTGTTATTTTGAGGGGTGGTTGAAATGTGACTTTGTGCATTGGCAGTGACCACAAATCAGACACTGAGAGGAGATGTTGTTGGAAAATACATTTCATGTTCTGCTAGCAAAAGGCATGTGTGGGGCCAGGCGTGGGGCTCTAGATACTCCCATGTGGATGACAATGTAAGGCTCGTTTAATGTCAGAATCATAGCATCTTGGAATGGTTTAGGTTGGAAAAGATCTTTGAGATCATCCAATTCAACCACTAACCTAACCTACTAAGCCCACTGCTAAATCATGTCTCTCGGCAGCACATCTACATGGCTGTGAAGTCCCTGTAGGGATGGGGACTCCACCACTGCCCTGGGCAGCCTGTTCCAGGGCTTGGCAATCCTTTTGGCTAAGACATTTTTCCTTATGTCCAACCTCAACTTCCCCTGATGCGACTCGAGGCTGTTTTCTTGTCCTGTCACTTGTTACTAGGGAAAAGAAACCAACTCCCACCTTGCTCCAAACTCCTTTCAGGGAGTCATAGAGAGCAAGGAGATCTCCTCAGACTCTTTTTCTCCAGGCTAAACAACCCCAGTTCCCTCAGTTGCTCCTCACAAGACTCTTGCTCTACACTCTTCCCCAGCTTAGCTGCTCTTCTCTGTATGTATTCCAGCATGCCAGAATCCTGGAGGACTCCTTGCTAGTGTGTATTCTTGACCTGAATCCTCACAGGTTCTATACACTTTGGCATCTGCTTTGAAGGTTCAGAAAGTAGCATCTCTGTCTTTAAAGAAACATTGCCTAAGTGACAGACTTGAGACCTCTCCTCATTTGTGCAAAATCCATAGTAACTCTTTATTTACACTGTGCAATAATAATTATTGTTATTGTTTTACTTTTTACTTATCCTGGTTTTTTGTGTGAACAGCTGTGATGACAAGTCCCTGTTGGCTCCTCCTTTAGCACAGTACTGTTTAAATGTGAAACAACACTCGCCAGTGCAAGTTGCCTTTTCTCCATTCTCCTCTCATTCACACTTTTCTGCACTGTTTCAGTTTCTGTTCATCAATCCCCCTACTGCCAAGACTCTCAGATGAGACAGCTTATTAGAGCTCAAATGGTAGTGATCCAGAATGTCTCCTAAAACAGGCACCTCAAATGTGGATGTTTGAAGTGCTGGGTGTTTATTATTAAAATATAAACCCACTCTCCATCTGACCCACTAGTGCTTAAACTCCTCTCTGATTTAAGACTATATGAGTGTCTTGGTAGAACTTACCTGGATACCGTGGATTTTGAGAGCATCATACAGTGGTTTAATTACATGAATCCAATCACAATCATAGAATGGTAGGGGTTGGAGGTGACCTCCAGAGATCTAGTCCAACATGAAACTTGCCTTGTGAGGGCTGACTTAATTTCGTTACGCAATCTGGGTCCACCGTGCCATGTGGATTTTCTTTCTCCTCTAGCATGCAGCTTTATTTTCTATGACAGCAGATGTGCTTTTCCATATGCTGTGATCCAAATTCTGCTTTGAGCTCTGCCTGCCTAAATAAAGCAGATACACTCCCAGGTTACATTACTTTACAAAGCATATCTGTTTCCTGTATGTATCACCTTCGTTCTGAGCTGATGAGCACATTGCTGGCTTGGTTTGTTGGTTGGTTGTTTGTGGGGTTTGTTCTTTGGTTAGGGTTTTGTTTGTTTGTTTTATTGTTGTTTGGGGCTTTTTGTGTGTGTTATGTGTTCTTTATTTTCCCCAAGCAATCCTACAGTAACAGAATAACAGAAGATGACAGAGCATATGGCTTAGCTGTGTGTTAGTCATTAAAGTAAAAGACCTCATTATGAGATGTTTCCAGAAAGACAGAATCTGGGCACATCTTAAAGACAATTCTCTTCACTAAGCAGCACCAGCTAGCCAGAATAAGGCCGAGGAATTTGTCAGCTGTTAAACTGTTTGGGGGGCAAAACAAATGAACAAACAAAACCAAACCACCCAAACAAAACAACCAAAAAGGAGCTTTCTCTTTCCTAGGTAAGGCCATGCTGATTGAAGCTGCTATTTTAAATGTGTGTTTGACTACACAGAACATTTGAGGCTCAGTGCTTAGAGATCTGTGAAAGCAGGAGGGTTTTTTGGATATTTTGATGTTCTTATAGGTAAGTGACAGCATGACAATAGTCAGTTGGGCAGGCTCTGTGTTAGCATCTAGCATTTCCTTTAAATAGTAACACTACAGTTAAGGAGTGATTACTACTAAATCCAGGAAATATCATTTGGCCATCTAACTAATCCCCATATTTTCAGAGGCAGAGGGAGAAGCTGCTAAGGGTTTGGTTTGGATTTTTATTTATTAAAAGATACCTTAGGTTAATCCATTTTGAATGTCAAGAGGATAAATCTGACAAGAGTCAGCAGAGGTCCAGTGGGACTAGCACTACGAGTTACAAAACAGCTAACATCATCCAAGACTAATTTCTTTCCCCTGTTTGTCCTACTGTGGAGGGAGAGTTAAAAGGCAATTCTTGGGGAGTTGAAAGGCTCCATAATAGGGCTCCTCTCTCTAAGGGAGTAAAACTGCTTTGTGGCCTTTGTCTTCAGGCTGCTAATAAACCATCCCATGCTGTGAAGCTTTGAGTTCACTCTTAATTCAACTTCAGTTCAGCTTCCATCAGCTTTGGTTTCCCTGTCTTTGTGAGTTGTTTTGGATTTTTTTTTTTCTTAAATACATGGTGTATCTAACTCACATTTGGGCCTTTCATTCATTGCCTGAGTTTATAAACGTACCAGCTTCATAACACCCTGTTGGCAGTTTTTATTAAAGCATGGAAATCACCAGGAACATTTCAGTAGCCAAGAATTTTGATGTTTGCTGCTGTCTCTCTGTCTCTTGAAGCATTTTACAAAAGCCAGGATACATTTACCCATATGAATCTGCATCAGAGCTTCTGGGCTTGTCATGAGGGCACATTATTCTATGCAGTTGGGAGTTGGCTGATCAATCTCCTTCTCCCCCCCCCCCTCCCCAACTAAGTGGCCAATTATTTAGTACTTTTTTGTGTTTAATAGATTAATTTTTCTGCTCCTGCTTTTCCAGATGAGGCCAAAACACAGCACCTGGGCTTGTAAATGCCAAGTAATTTCCACTTGGCAAATTACAGATTACAGGTTTAGGAGGGTGTTTGGGGAATTTTGTCATCCATGATGGCTGGCGTTGTGGGAGCAGCTGCACTGGGCCAGTTCCAGTCCTGCCAGCCCACTAAGATCCTGTTTGCAGCTTTTGTAGCTAGAAGGAGCTTAAAGGCTGCCTGGGGGGTGGGGGAGAGGGGGTAGGAAGAAGGATCTCCTGCCTTCTGGTGGGAAGCAACCACATTCCTTGGCTTGTGGTAGTGCTGGGCACGCAGCACTGTGCCAGGCTTGGGTCCTTGTGAACAGCTGTGTTTGAGGGTCAGTAATGGAGGCAGTGGCATTCTGTGCTACTTAACCCTTAAACTGCCATGCTCATAGGATGGGCAGCACTGAGCACTGGGAGCAGTGGACATGCACAGTCAGTGCACCTCAGCTTCAGGGCAGCTGTTGGTATGCTGGTGTCTAGAACCAGAGGGAGCTCTTAAAATAACACTGAAAGAGACAAAGCAAAGGTTCCACTAAACTTGCTTTGTTTGCAGTTTGACTCTGAAATCTTGGTTATGCATTAAATGTCCCTACAAGTCACATCCTTTTCAGGTAAGCTAAAAATAGTTGCAGCTTCTGTTAGCCATTCAGAGGATCACAGGACGTTAGGGGCTGGAAAGGACCTCCATAGATCACAGAATTAACCAGATTGGAAAAGACCTCTAGGATCATTGAGTCCAACCTATCACCTAACCTTTCTAATTAACTAAACTATGGCAATAAGTGCATCATCCAACCCCCTCTTAAACACCTCCAGCGATGGTCATCATCAAGTCCAACCTCCCTGCCAGAGCAGAATCTAGTGCAGGGTGCAGGACACATCCATACAGGTCTTGAAAGTCTCCAGATAAGAGACTTCAAAAACTCTCTGGGGAGCCTGTGCCAGTGCTCTGTGACCCTTATAGTAAAGAAGTTCTTCCTCATGTTGAGGTGGAACTTCCTGTGCTGTAGTTTGTACCCATTGCCCCTTGTCCTATCACAGGGCACAATGGAGCAGAACCTGTCCCCTCCCACTTGACCCCCAGCCCTCAGATACTTATAAATATTGATTAGATCCCCTCTCAGTCTTCTCTTCACCAGACCAAGAACCCCCAAGTCTCTCAGCCTCTTCTCATAGGGCAGTGCTCCAGCCCTTTCATCATCTTTGCAACCCTCCATTGGGCTCTTTTGAGTAGATCCATGTTTCTCCTGAGCTGGGGAGCCCAAAACTGAATGCAACATTCCAAGGGAGGTCTCACCAAGGCAGAGTAGAGGGGGAGGAGAACCTCCCTCAATCTGCTGACCACACTCCTCTTAATGCACCCCAGGATCCCATTGGCCTTCTTGGCCACAAGGGCACATTGCTGTCCCATGGAGAGCTTCTTGGGTCGCAGGACTCCCAGGTCCTTCTCCAGTTGTTTGAAATGAAAGGGTAGCAAGTTACTTGGAAAACAAGGGAAGGGTGTCGTGCAGTAGGGCTGGCTGAAGTATGAAATACCATCAGCTGAGTGAGCTGAGGCCAAATCCTGTTATTAAAAGGTGTGGCATTCTTCCCTAAAGGTACATTGGTCTCAAATATCCAGTTTGTGACCTTTTAAGAAGTTTGCAAGGAAGGCAGAGAAGCTGGATGGTCCAGGGGGTCCATTCTTACTGGTCTGCTCATCTACTTTTCAAGAAATAGATCTGGTTTGGTTTTTCTTCTCTCTTGAGTTGTACAAAACTATAAGCACTCCATGGGTTTCTGTTTTGATAAGATCATATGTGATTAAGTCTTGCCAAGGAAAAAAGTCAGGAGGTTGATGGGTATATGCTACTGTCTTCTCAAAATTCTACCTGTAAGCAATCTAAACAGCATGGAAACTAAGCCAATAATAGGAATTCAGCAGCTCTCTGCTTTTATAGAGGTCTGAAAAGGTATTATTTCTTGCTGTTAATTGTAAGGTAAGTGAAATAGTCTTAAACAAGGGATTGAGAACTTAGTCACACAAATTATTGCTGTCTACAACTACCTGAAGGGTGGTTGTGGCCAGCAGGAGGTTGCTTTCTTCTCTCAGGCAACCAGCACCAGAACAAGAGGACACAGTCTCAAGCTGTGCCAGGGGAAGTTTAGGCTGGAGGTGAGGAGAAAGTTCTTCACTGAGAGAGTCATTCCCCACTGGAATGGGCTGCCCAGGGAGGGGGTGGAGTCACTGTCCCTGGAGGTGTTCAAGGGACGTTTGGACGTGGCACTTGGTGCCGGGGTCTAGTCTTGAGGTCTGTGGTAATGGGTTGGACTTGATGATCGTTGAGGTCTCTTCCAACCTTGCTTATACGGTGATACTGTGAAATTTTACTTAGTTTCTGACTGGAGGACTGCTTTTGAATCACTGGCTGCAAGCATTTGGAGCTAGCTTCCACATTTACCTCAAAGGATGAGCTCTGCTCTGTCGTAAGGATGTTAGGAATTGTTATTTCCTGGGTGCTGTCTCTTTCATTGTCTCACAGAATTGTGTGGGTTAGGTTTTTTTAAGGTTCTTGATTTGCAGCTTAATTCTTATCCAAATTATAACAAATCATAGCATAATTCATTTACATTTCAAGAGGCAAGATTCAGGTAAAATTGAGGGGGGAAAAAAAGTAATGAATCCAAGAACTGGAAGCCCAAATAGGAAGGGGTAGTAGAGAATTCAGGGCTTTGAAATCAGGAGATAAGAAGAAAAAAAAGAAGGCAGATCAAAGGAGGGAAACATAGGAAAAAGAGGGAAGATAATGTAACAGATGGAAGATTAGATTGAGAGCCCTTTATGCTTAGAAAGAATTGAAATGTAGAAAGGGAAATAACATCCAAACAACCATAGGAGGAGACATTCTATGAAACTAACACATAGCTTGAAACTAAATATTGACATTTTGCATATATTTGAGAGATTATTTTTGAAAAATAAAAGAGAGCATAACAAATGTGATTCTGGGCAGCATCAGGTCATTTTCTTTCTTCTCTTTTTGAGAAGAGGTTTGGTACTGAGATTTGTTCCTCCAAAGCCTAATTAATGAAACCTAAATGGAGGGAAAGGAAATGCTGTATTTGAAAATGTTATTACCTGCCTCATCTCTGCCATAACTCTTTGCTTTTAGGGCTGAAAAATCAAAGTGAGCTTCACCAGCCCCTCTGATGCAGCCCAGAACATGTTGAGAGGGCAAAGGCTTGCACACGTAAATGTGATTTTGTACCCTTGGTTCATGCCAAAAGAAAGTACAATTATTCTCTCCTCAAAAGTCTCAGTGGGAACCCTGGCCATTGTCAGATGGGTGCTTTGTGCACATCTGCTGCATTGCCCAATGCTTGACTTGACTGCTCACCCTTTCATTGAGGATAAACAAGGAAATAGAAACTCCTGCTTGTGTAACTAAAAGGATATGAAAGGGAACGTCCTCGGTCGGAGCTCTCTAGCAAAGAGTAGCCTGGGTTGGAGCAAATGCAGGGGAACAAAATATATCTGTAATTTAGCAGGTCACTCTGCTCCTTCACACATAGAGCTGTGCTATCATGGGTAAATAATTCTCCTTAAGACTTTTTAAAATGTGTTTATTCAGGCTCTGAAGTACACAAGTAGATCTCTGAACAAACATGTCAAGTGTGGTTAGTGCTGTGTGCAAATGCTCTCATACAGTTCTTTCTGTCCCTATCTGCCTCCTCTTTAAGTTCCACTCAGTAAGAGATGCTGTCAAATGCCAGAAAAGCAATTTTCCAAGTTGCAGTTGACTCATGCAAAATGGGCAATAACCAACACATTTAAAAGCATTTTAGAAGTTGTTGTTTTGCAGAGAACTTACTTTTTTATCCCAGAAATCAGCATTCCAGTAGATGCAAGCAATGTTAGTTATGCCTGACTTTTTTGTGGCTCTATCCCTGGAGCACTATTTCTGACAAGAAATTATTTTGACCCTGGAATAACTGTAGGTATAAACTTGGTGTAATTGTTTTTATGGCTTTAAAACAGTGCCCACAGAAAAAGGACAAAACTAACATGAGTGAAAAAAGAAATCCATAAGTAGCAGAAAGTTTAGGTAAAGTGGACAAAGGATGTTTTGACAAGCTTTTGCAGTTATTCCAATGGAGTTTAAAGTTGTAGGAGCCTGCAGCAATCTGTCAAAGCCTCTTACCTTCAGAGTTTTAAAAGCAAGCCTTCTTTTCTGGTCAGAGATCTTGGATAGATCCAGAAGGCCAATCACATCCTGGGCTTCATCAAAAGATGCATTGCCAGCAGATCTGGAGAGGTAATTCTGCCACTTTGCTGTGGTGAGACCTCACCTGGAGTACTCTGTCCAGGTCTGGAAGGACATGGACCTGATGGAGCAGGTCCAGAGGAGGGCCATGAAAATGATCAGGGGGTTGGAGCATCTCTGCTACAATGACAGGCTGAGGGAGCTGGGGTTGTTCAGCCTGGAGAAGAGAAGGCTTTGGGGCAACCTAATAGCAGTCTGCCAGTACCTGAAGGGGGCTACAAGAAGGATGGGGAGAGACTGTTTACAAAGGCCTGTGGAGAAGAACAGATTTAGATTGGATGTTAGGAACAGATTCTTTACTATGAGGATGGTGGAACACTGAAATAGGTTGCCCAGGGAGGTGGTTGAGGCTACACCCCTGGAGATAGTCAAGGTGGGGGTGGACAGGGCTGTGGGCAACCTGATCTAGTTGAGGATGCCCCTGCTGACTGCAGAGGGGTTGGACTGTATGACCTTTCGAGGTCCCTTGTAACCCAGACCATTCTATGATTCTGTGGTAGTCTAGGCACAGCTCAGCAAAGCACCTGGAACAGAGGGATAGCTGTATGCTATGTGGAACAAGCCATCATGCAGGAGAGTTGCAGAGCACCTTCAGAAAAACTCCTAAACAAAAGGGCAGAGCACAAATAGGAAGTGAGAACATCTCAAACCAACCTCAGGAAGGGCAAGCAATAGGATAAGAGGAGATGGCCTCAAGTTGCACCAGGGAAGGTTTAGGTTGGACACAAGAAACAATTTCTTCCCTGAAAGTTTTGACAAGCCCTGGAACAGGCTGCCTAGGGCAGTGGTGAAGTCCCCATACCTGGAGGGATTTAAAAATCCATGTAGATGTGGTGCTGAAGAACATGATTTAGTGGTGGACTTGGCAATGCTGGGATAGTAGTTTGTTTTGGTGATCTTAAAGGACTTTTCCAACTTAAACCATTCCATGATTCCATATGCAGGGATTAACCTTTCAGGTACTGGTGAAACACTTTCAAAGCAAACAGTTGAGCAAAGCTTTCTGTGAGCAGCAGCCAATCATCCTCATGGAAAACTCAAATCAGGATTTACACTTTAAAGAATTTAATAGCAGCCTTGATGGCTATGTAGAAGATGACTCTACTGGGAGAGATTCAAGTGTCAACACCAAGTGCTGTTTTAGGTGACCTAACTTACCATGTTTCATCTGTACCTATCTCCCCAGAAGGACAGGGCCCTGATGTCACATCTGCCAACCCCATGCAGGTGTCTTGGAACAGAAGTGCCTAAAATAGCACTGCATGCCTCTGTGCTTGCATCTAAATCCCATGCTGCTTGAGCTCCTGCTCTGATGCATAGCAGAAGGCACTGAGCTATTCCATGTCTCATTATTGGGTGAAGCATTAAGTGAAATTCTGACAGCTCTCAAGCTTTATAAATGTCAGAGATGATTTTCAACAGAGACAGAGCTAAAGGTTGATATTTCAATTCAGAAGTATCACCTTAAGTCATTCCTTTGGTCAACATGACCCTTCTGTGAAGTTTTAATCCTGTCAGCTTTCCTTGCAGCAGGGACTGTGTGGATCATCAGCAGGTGTTCTCCAATGTTCAGAACACAGTCATAGGCAAGTACAAATGCAGTTGGGGGTTTATCAAGTGCTTGTAGTGCTGATTTGGTAGTAACAGAAATGATCCTTGCTGTGACAGGCTGCACCCTGTATGACTACTTGAGGCATCACCCTAACCATGGGTCACCTGCAGCATCCAGTGCATGGCTGGAACCCAGAAACCACCATTTGCTATAAGCTCAGATAATGAGACAACAACTAAACGGTTTCCACTTCACTTGACTGTGACCAACATGGTCTGAATTGATTCTAAAATCCTCTTTCCTCAGAGATAACATCTTCTCACTCAGTAATTCCAAAGCCAGCAAGTCATTCAGTGATCTAGAGGAGACATGCCTCTATCAGCTTGTTTCTCACAGTTCAGAGAAGCCTGATGAGCATGAGAGAAAAGTTAACTGATTACCTCAAACCGTACTGTTCCTGGCACACAAGTCTCAAGTGTGCATGCATGTGAGGTGCATAGTGATGGATCCACTGTCATGCAGCTTTTCACTTCTCTAGCAGCAGCATAGGTTCATTTCTGTGAACTCTCAGAGCAAAATATTCCTTCTCTGTTGGGGGAGGAATGAAAACAGACATAAAGACCTCATTGCCATCATGGGAGCTGAAGGATATGATGTCTTTTGAATGAGGTGCTTTACTTAAAATCTTGCTGGATTTAGTGTCTGACTGAGGTAAATGTTTCCATGCAAACATGCTGGTGAAAACCCAAAGATCCCCAGTCCAGACTTGGAGGGAGCAGTGCTGTTAATTATTTTTTAATGCTCAGTTTTATGTGGGTGACAGATAGTAGATCAGAAAAATGTTCCTAAGGTTTGAGAATGAGGGCTCAAGAAAAGCAGTGTACCAAGTCAAATTTAGTGGCTTTTTATGATGAAGTCACAGCGACAGTGGACAAGGGAAGGGCAACTGATGTCATCTACCTGGACCTGAGTAAGGCATTTGACTCTGTCCCTGGTCACCAAGCTGGAAAAACATGGACTTGATGGGTGGAGCACTGCTGGGTAAGGAACTGGCTGGATGGTGGCACGCAGAGAGTGGTGATCAAGGGCACAATGTCCACCTGGAGACCAGTGCCAAGTGGCGTCCCTCAGGGGTCAGTGCTGGCACCAGTGCTGTTTGACATCTTTGTCAGTGACATGGACAGAGGAATCAGTGCACCCTCAGCAAGTTTGCAGATGGCACCAAGCTGTGTGGCACAGTTGACTTGCTAGAGGGCAGAGATCCNAGACTGGATGTTAGGAGGAAGTTCTTTCCAGTGAGGGTGGTGAGGCACTGGCACAGGTTGCCCAGGGAGGTTGTGGCTGCTCCCTCCCTGGAGGTGTTCAAGGCCAGGTTGAAGGAGGCCTTGAGTAACCTGTGGTAGTGGGAGGTGTCCCTGCCTATGGCAAGGGGTTGGAACTAGATGATCCTTGAGGTTTCCTTCCAACCTTACCATTCTATGATTCTATGAAGTCCTCAGCAGGGCAGTGCAGTGTATTGAGTTAGAAGAAGCCAGTGAGAAGGCTTCAGAGCTCTAAGTGCCTTTATTCCCCACCTCAACTACATGAGGCATTTGATGGGTTTCTTTTGTTGTAAACATTGATTTGGGTTAGCTACAGGAGGCAGCTGGTACTTCTTCCTGAAGACTGAAGTAATTTTAAGGTTTGTTTGACACATTTAGACTAATCAGCCCAAATGACATCATGGATGTGAAATTGCACTGGCACACATCCTAAGAATGATCCTGTTGGAAACTTCCAGCTAAATTTCCATCAGTGGAAAGTGCACTTTCAGCAAAAGCAAAACTTTGTGAGATCATGATAAGGTTAGGGTTTTCTGTCAGAAAAAAAATATTCAGTATGGGATTTGTCTCGCATCCTACCTTGGGAGCCTTTTAGGGTGGATAGTTACTTATTTAGTGCAATGTATTGCTTACCTACAGCACTCATTTTTCTCCTCATCCTTCAGAAGGATTATGTTATAAGAAACTCTTGGATTTTCATGTCAGTGAAGGAGAGAGTTTGATGTATCTTGTGTGGTAGATTCTCAAAAGGATCATGCCCAACCTTTAACTGAAAGGTTGCTATCACCACCCAGTTTTCTAAGGCACATCAAAAAGAAAACAATCAATCTGGGGCCGGGAGAGTCTTGTGTGAACTGTGAATGTGGGAAGGAGAGGACTCTTTAGGTTTTTATTTTCTTTTATTAGAGAGCTTTAGGAGTGTAAAGCAACATCTAAAGGAATACTTGTGACCTGATGAGCTGTTCCTCTGTTAGCCAAAATCAAATGCAGAAGCTGCCTAAACCAGAAGTGTGACAGAGCCAAAATCAAATGCAGAAGCTGCCTAAACCAGAAGTGTGACAGAGCCAAAATCAAATGCAGAAGTTGCCTGAACCAGAAGTGTGACACAGTGTTCTTAACAGGTTTCTTTCTTTCAGAGAATACTCCATTTCCACACCTTATTTTCCCTTACCATTGCAACAACTTGTCTCTAACACTCCTGTAACAGAGCTTATCTCCTGTTGGTTCCAGCCCATCATTTTGTGGTTTTTTTTCATCAATGACAACCACTGTCAACAAATCAGAATTGCTGTTGGTCACATTGTGTTTGAGTTTATTTTATCTTGTGTAGAACAGCTTGGCTTGTACTTTTAGAAGAAGAGATGAATGTAGCATCTGAGATGAGTTCTGAGCTGAACTGGAAGTCTGTATCAATAGAAAGAACTTGGAATTACAGATTCAATAGTCTATAAAATCCCAGGAGTATAATGCTTATGCTTCAAGGAATCAGAGAATCATAGAATGGTTTGGACTGGAAGGACCCTTAAAAATTACCTAGTTTCAACCCCTTGCTATGGTCAGGGACATCTTCTGCTATACCAATTGTCAGACAGCTGTAGAGCCTTGGAGTACACCAGCTTGTGCTAAGTGTCCTGGTCAAAACTGCCTGGAAATTGGATGTCTTTCTTTGAAGCATCTGGTTCTGGCTACCCTGCAAACTTGTTCAATCCAGAGGCACATTGCTCCTTCTAAAAGTGAAAACCTGTACATTGCTAAGAAGAAGAGAGGATTAAAATCTATTTATCTCTATAGTACAATGAAATAACTTGGTATATTGACAAAAGAATATTGTTAACTGCTGGTACTGCTAATCAGAGCAATTCTAAAACTTCTAGAAATGGGACTATGATTCCATATGCCAGATCACAGGGGTTAGAAGGGACCTCTGGAGATCATTGAGTCCAACCTCCCTGCCAGAACAGGACTATCAAATCTAGTGCAGGTTGCATAGGAATGCATCCAGACAGAGCTTGAAAGTCTCCAGAGAAGGAGACTCCACAAACTCTCTGGGCAGCCTGCTCTAGTGCTCCGTGACCCTTACAGTAAAGAAGTAGTTCTTCACGTTGAGGTAGAACTTCTTGTGCTGTAGTTTCCATCCATTGCCCCTTGTCCTATCCCAGGACACAAGTGAGCAGAGACTGTTCATGACTCTTCCTTCCTGACCCCCAGCCCTCAGATATTTATAGACATTTATTAGATCCCTTCTCAGTCTTCTCCAGTCTCAACAACCTTTCCCTATAAGGGACAATCATCCTTGTAGCCCTCTGTTGGACTCTCTCAAGCAGATCCCTGTCCCTCTTGACCTGGGGAGCTGAAAACTGAATGCAATGTTCCAGGAGAGGTCTCACTAAGGCATATTAGAGGGGGAGGAGAACCTCCCTTGATCTGCTGGACATACTCTTCTCAATGCACCCCAGGATCCCATTTACCTTCTTGGCCACAAGGGCACATTGCTGGCCCATGGAGAATTTTTTGTCCACCAAATGTTTAGAGCAGAACCAAAGGTACCTTGGGTAACACAGACTTCTGCTTCATGGAATATTGTTCTTTTCTGCACATTTAGTTGCAATCATCCTAAACCTTTTCAAGTAGCTTTATGTAACATTTAACCACTAAACCAAGATGCATCATGTAAGGATACGGTTGCCAATATTTAAATCTAATCTCCTATTACACTGAAACTTTTCTGAACTCAAAGCCTGAACTCTCCAGAATTGTTTGTTTGATCTTGGAGAAGATATCCCAGTGATTAATGTTAACGATAAGGTGTTGACTGGTGCTTGGGAAAACCTATTCATAAAAACAATAGACTATTATTCTCTACTTTAACTACTATATAACAATATTTAAGCTTTGCTCTGTAGAAACAATAGTCTTATTTATACATCTCTGTCTGCCTCTAAACCAGCACTACACTTTCTGGCTTCTCATTAGGTGGAAAGTGCCCATTAAGGTTTTCAGTGCTTGCAGAGTTAAGTTCAGTACCAAGGTGCAGAAAAAAACAAGTGGGATTTTTCAGCCTGATTTACTGTAAGCTTCAGATGGCAAAAAAACCTGAGCACTAAACCTGCTAGCTGTATTTTGTAATTCATCTGAGAGGTGTGCTAAGATTTGAGACATCCCAGGCTAAATCCTCCTTCTTTTTGAACCAGACCACACAAGCCTCTTTCAGTGTCTGCTGCTGCTGCCGCCAAGGCTAAGAGTATCAGGTGCACCACTGTCATCCAAGATCAAATTTGCTAGACCTCAAAATAACTAGAGCATCTGCTCTTCTCAAAGGTGCATATTTGGTCCCAGAAGTGTAACAGACAGAAAGAAGTCTGGTGTGGGAACTTAATATTATTGTTGTTACACTGGTTTAAGTTGAGCTGTGCACTGGAGAGCTTACAGGTTGTGGGAATGCTTATGGGCACCAAACTTAAGGACTGAGCAGAGTATAGAATGCTCTGATTGTGCCTGATTTAAGAAGCAAGCCTGAAATGCTTCTTTCCCTAGCTAGCATGTCAATGACTCTAAAGCCATCAGCAAAACTGATTTTCAAGGAAAGTGTTATCCATACACTGAGGTGGGGTAAAAGGTGAAATTACCACAGGGATGGTGCAGAACCTGCACCTGAAACTCTGCTGTCTCCAATCGTGCCATTTAGTTCTGGAAATAGAAATCTTTTCTACTCGAACTAAAGCCATGTTCATTTGCTTATGCGTAATAAATACTAATAATCTTTTAAAGCCAAATCCACAACCACTGCTTTTTGCTTTGTTAACACACTTGTGTAAACTGATAGGTGGGTAATCGGTTGGACTTGGTGATCCTGAGGGGCTTTTCCAACCTGAATGTTCCTGTGATTCTGTGACTGTGGTCAGCAGGACCAGGGCAAGGATTGTAATCCTGTACTCAGCACTGGTGAGGCCACACCTCAAATCCTAAATTCAGATTTAGGCTGCTTACTCTGATAAGGACATTGGGTTCCTGAAGGGTGTCCAGAGAAGAGCAATGAAGCTGGTGAAGGGTCTAGAGCACAAGTCTTCTGAGGAGCAGCTGAAGAAACTGGATTTACTTAGCCTGGAGAAACAGAGGAGAGGAGAGCTTCTCACTCTGTACAACTCCCTGAGAAGAGGCTGGAGCAAGGTGGAGTTTGGCCCCTTGTCCTAAGTAGCAAGTGAGAGGTTGAGAGAAAATGGCTTCTGGTTGTGCCAGGAGAGGTTTAGGTTGGGCATTAGGAACAGTTTCTGAACTGAAAGAGTGTTAAGCCCTTGAAAAGGCTGCTCAGGGCAGCAGTGGAATTGCTGTCCCTGGAAGCATTCAAAAAACCCTGTAGGTGTAGCACTTAGGGACATAGCTTAGGGGTGACTTGGCAGGGGTGATTTAACAGTTGGACTTAATGATCTTGGAGGTCTTTTCCAACCCTAACAATCCTGTGATCCTCTAAACAAAAGAAATATTATTGATGAGAGTGTCATTTCATTAGGAATGAATTTTGGCACACTCAGATCATCTGGCATTATGTTAAAATCAGAGATGAGAACACAGTTTAGTCTTTCAGTAGCCCACTCAGCCCTGTGTTGGTCTCACCCTTGCAGAGAGGCAGACCATCACAGGGAGGAAAGATCATTCTCCAGGCTGTGTAGAAAATGAAATGGTCCCAGTGATTTAGACTAGAGTAATAATTTCATTATGCAACCTTGGTGGTTTCTACTTTGTGATTACCATACTGTGGTGCAGCCACCACACCACAACACTTAGCTTTGTCTTTATTTAAAACACAGATGCTAAGCTCTAGAGAGTTCATCAGGGACCACTTTCTGTACTGTGAAGGTTGAGCTATGCCAAACTGATTTTTAAACTGAGCCTTGATTCTAAATAGCCTTTCTCTGTTTATTAGAATCATAGAATGGCAAGGTTGGAAGGGACCTCAAAGATCATCTAGTTCCAACCCCCTGCCATAGGCTGGGACACCTCCCACCAGTACAGGTCATTCAAGGCCTTGTTTAACCTGGCCTTGAACCCCTCCAGGGAGGGAGCAGCCACAACCTCATTAGTACAGCTCATCTTTTAAAGCAGACTCTGTAGAAAGAAGGAAATCAGCTTTTTGGATTTGAAGAAGCTGTCAGTTGGGAGATCCATAAGAGATTCTGGTAGCTATCAAGACCTGTGGGTTCAGTTACTATCAAGGCTTATATAGAACAGTGAGCTCAGGGAATGTAAAAATCAGGGTCTGGCATAAACACTATCCTGTTTGAAAGCTGAGGGAAGGCTCAGACCTGGGTTTGGTGACAGGGTGTAGTCAACTGCAGGAGCTGTGGAAGCAGAAAAAGACCATACACTCACAGACTCATTGAAGACAAATGGAGAAATGAAGGACAGGAATTGTCATGGCAGTGGGAAGAGAAAGCTGCAAACCCAAGCAAATTGTATGGATTTTCTTCTTTGAAACAACTGATGGAGTTTGAGGGGAAAGCCCTAATATGAGCAGAGACAAGAGTGATAAAGACAACAGGCTTGTGTTTGCTCAAGTGTAGATTGATTTTTGAGCAGCTTTGTATCATGATTTGTGGGTGTAGGGTGAGAGGGAGGACTACCAAGAAAGGACATTGTCACAGTGGAATCTAGCTCAGAAGAGGAGGATTGTTTTCTATATGCCACAAAATGGCAGCTGGGCAAAAAAGAAAAGAAAATGTAAATAAGGGCAGACCTTTATGACTGTATGCATTTGAATTTATTAGCTGCCAACGTTGACAAACAGAAATGGAATTTGTTACTTTATATTCCTAGCTGTGTGTCTTTCACTCCTACTGGAATTCCTCTGAAAGATGGTGTGTTTGAATGGAGGTCTGGTTTAGAGCCTCTGTTTTCAGAAGGCAGAGCGTGGAGTAAAGGACAAAGGTATTTCTTCTAGCAGAGAGAGCAGGTGTCCTACCCCAGTGTCCCTAACTAGTGTTAGACTAACAATGGCTGGAGCCTCATGGAGACACCAGCCTGGCAGTACTTGTACAAACTGTCCTACTGTTTAAAAGTGCATTTTGGAAATAACATAGATTCTTATATTTAGGAGAAAATTTTAAATCCTGTTCCACTGTCACAACTCGACAGCAGTTTATAATTGCTCCTATTTCTTTTCATGGGCAGCTGGATCACCTTGGATCTCTTCAATTCACACTTCTGATGTCTCAGTCAGGCTTTATAATAAGGTCATGATACAGAGACTCACCCTTCATGGTTTTACCTGATGCATCCTCCTCCTTCCCCTTCAAAACTCCACTTTTGGAGTTGAGCCTGGAGAAGAGTTAGCCTGGAGAAGAGGAGGCTCAGAGGAGACCTTATTGCTGTCTACAACTACCTGAAGGGTGGTTGTGGCCAGAAGGAGGTTGCTTTCTTCTCTCAGGCAACCAGCACCAGAACAAGAGGACACAGTCTCAAGCTGTGCCAGGGGAGGTTTAGGCTGGAGGTGAGGAGAAAGTTCTTCACTGAGAGAGTCATTCCCCACTGGAATGGGCTGCCCAGGGAGGTGGTGGAGTCACCGTCCCTGGAGGTGTTCAAGGCAGGTTTGGACGTGGCACTTGGTGCCATGGTCTAGTCTTGAGGTCTATGGTAATGGGTTGGACTTGATGATCTTTGAGGTCTCTTCCAACCTTGCTATACTGTGATACTGTGTGAGATTGGGATCCTTTCTTGCCAATCCTACTTCCTGCAGATGCCTTATGCTCATACACAGGAACTTCCACAACCAGGAGGGCACTATGGAATATGTTTGAAGTCACATCAAGTTCCACTTAATACCACCTTAAATATATTTTGAGTCATTTTATTCTTCATCCAGGAGTAGATTTCTTTATCTCTTTACCCCTTCCACTCCTTTCTACACTTCCCTGTATTTGAAAAAAGTTCTGAACTGGAGAGCCAACCAGACNCATTCTATGATTCTATACCAAACTAATTGATGGTTTCTGATGCAGGAGTTCTGCATATGAAGGTTCTCTTCTCAAAGACTTTTTTGACCAAAGTACCACACTGCAATCAAAGAAATTATTTGCATGTTGCAGTGTAGTGAACCAGTATGGAAGTACCTTTTTAAATCTATCCAATATTCAGACTTCTCTGAAGTCAAGTTCCCTTGCTGGGGTATCTGAAAGAAATCCCATCCATTGCCTCATTTGGTTTTATTTTATATTGCTTGCCTGTGTTAGAATGGACAGATGAGATAGCTATGACCCTTGTATACTGACTTTTGTGGGGGGGGGGGATATGCAGATTTTTGGAGGGCTTTTAAGGCATGCTTCCTGCAGGTCATTTTTGTTGTATATGATCCATCACCATCTTTTCCTTAGAGCGTATTTCAAAGGTGTTGGAGTGATGTGCTCATTTCCTGTCTTTTTTTAAGTTCAGGCACATTCTTTTTTATCTTGGGAACTTCATTTAGTAACCCAGGGTCTCTTAAGAGCAGACAATGAAAGGCTCCACCACATTTTCTTGCTAAAGAGGTGGTGTGAGGATGACATCATTCATCTGTGCTAGACACTGACTCATAGGCATTTGACCCGAGGGTGGAACCCAGGAACAGGGGTTAACATGAAGTCATCTGTGGTTGCACAATGCTTTTCACAGTTGTTCCCCCTCTCCTTTTTGAAGCCATCTAAATAATTGCAGAGTGCACAACATAACGAAGTACTGCACGAAGGGCAAACATTGCTTTTGGGGCTCTTCCAGGGTGCTTTGTAGACCACAATGAAAGAGAGCAGGAAAAATGTTGTGAGAGAGTATTGGATTTTACATTTGGATGTAGAAATAGCTTTGTGCAGTGGCCAGAAAATGGAAAACAAATTTGTCCTAGGACTGTGTCACATGCAACCTGCTGCATTCATTTTCGCTGTGAAATGCTAGACCTGATTTTAGATTTGCAGGATGCTATCAGATTTTTTGATATGATACCTTTGAGGCATTATTGACTTACTTATATCTAAGACATGTTTTGATTTCTTTGTTCGTTTGGTTTTGTTTTTTTTCCTTTGACCTTTTTTGGCTATGTTTTCAGCTTGTCCACAAATGAGAATTCTTTGCTTCATATTCTGGCACAGGGTCTGATCTCTTCATGAAGCACAGCCTGAGTGTGCACTGAAAGTCACCAAGTGATGTAACTTCCAAGAGTATCTCTTAATATTAAGAGCTTCAGAAAGCAAATTACCTGTTGGGCTCTCCAGTTTCTTACATTGTTTGAAACTTGGCAGAATTTGTCATGCAGTAATATTTTTGGATGTTAGAAAATCCAAGGCTTTCCCTTGTTAAATCAACAGACCAGGGATTTCTTTGTGCTTTTATTAACACTGAGCAGGAGCATGATGGTTTTTTTCTTTTGTTTTGTGGGAGATGGGAAAATCCACCCTACAGTCATTTAACCTGTGTCAGTGGATGAGCTGGGGAGTGTGGCTGCTCCTTCCCCACTTTTAAGTGATACAGGAGCCCACTACCTGCCCAGAGGTAATGCAATCAAGGAGATGATTGCTCAGGACTGTTTCCAAGATCTTCCCTTTCGGTTAGCTAGACTTGGTTTGATGTAGGCTGTTTTTATCCTTTTATAGCTTCAAAAGGTGGAGAGTTTATTTTTGCCTGCTGGTGAGTGCTGTGTTAAGTATTGTAATCAAAAGAGAAACAGTTGGACCAAAACACTAACTCCCAGTATTAGATTCTAGAAACCTTCTGAGTCTTGTAAGCAACTGTTCATTGCAGTACAACATGGTCTGAGCTAACACTTCAGGTACTTTTCTAGATGGTATATAGCTACCTAGCACTTTCCACATCCAGTCTGAAATTTAGCTTATAAATAAGCAAGACACATGTGAATTCATGTTTGGAAATGTAAAGATTCTGTTATAAACCATTTTGTAAGAAGACTGAGTTATTGAAATTAAGATTGCTACTGAGGAAGTATGAGAGAGGTGATTGTAAGACCCTCACCCTGATTACTGCATCCAGTTCTGGTGCCTCAGCACAAGAAGAGCATCAGACTGTTGGGGCAGGTCCAGAGGAAGGCCACAAAGATGGTCTGAGGATTGGAGCACTGCCCCTGCAGGGGCACACTGAAAAAGCTGAGGCTGTTTAGCCTGGAGAAAAGAAGGCTCTTGGGATGCCTTATAGAGGCTTTCCAGTACTTGAAGAGCTACAGGAGAGCAGGGGAGGGATTTTTTACAAGTACTTGTTGTGATAGGACGAGGGGCAATGGCTTTAAACCAGAGGAGGGGAGATTGAGACTGGATTATTAGGAAGAAATTCTTTAGAGTGAGGGTGGTGAGACATTGAAACAGGTTGCCCAAGGAAGTTGGTGGATGCCCCCTTCCTGGAGGTGTTCAGTGCCAGGTTGTGTGGAGTCTTGAGCAAGCTGGGCTACTGGAAAGTGTTCCTAGTTCTGAAAACTACTCTTTTTTTCTGAGGAAGAGCTAATGGTTTATGATGTACAATGCTAGACAGCTCCCCTGCAAATTTTAAGAGACTCGTAGACCGCTTCTTTGCCTTATTATTAATTAGAAAGTTTAAGTTTTTCACTCATAGCTCACATGGATAGATATCTTCTAATGAATTTCTGAAGAAAATGGGCAATAAAGGGTTTGCCTTCAAAGAAATGCTTGCTGTGTAAATGTGGTGTAGCCTGCTTCTGCCCACTCTGCTGCTTCAGCTAAAGGTCTCAGCATGCCCTTGATTTGTATACCCACTTGGACTTTAGGAGGCTGCTTCATGGAGAGCCTTTGTCCTCAGTAGCTCATTTCTGGTTGAGTAATGGGCAGAAAATCTGTTTCTTGAAAACTGTATGAAAAGAGGGAACATGGTTTTGTTGTCCAACTTGTTAGTGGATAACATGAAGCCTTGGAGGTTGTCAGATGCCTGCTACTGGTACATAAACAGCTCTCTATCAGTTTAACGGAAGTGTTACTTGGAACAGGGCAGTGTAAAATCTCTTTGCCTCTTGGAGGTGATCTATACTTGAAAATGCATCTTGGAAAAAAGCTGTTTTAAGTACTGAATTTTGTTTTAAACTAGGGACAAAGTAGTCTCGCTTCCCATTGCTGNTATTAATTAGAAAGTTTAAGTTTTTCACTCATAGCTCACATGGGTAATCTTCTAATGAATTTCTGAAGAAAATGGGCAATAAAGGGTTTGCCTTCAAAGAAATGCTTGCTGTGTAAATGTGGTGTAGCCTGCTTCTGCCCACTCTGCTGCTTCAGCTAAAGGTCTCAGCATGCCCTTGATTTGTATACCCACTTGGACTTTAGGAGGCTGCTTCATGGAGAGCCTTTGTCCTCAGTAGCTCATTTCTGGTTGAGTAATGGGCAGAAAATCTGTTTCTTGAAAACTATATGAAAAGAGGGAACATGATTCTGCTGTCTGACTTCATAGTGGATAACATGAAGCCTTGGAGGTTGTCAGATGCCTGCTACTGGTACATAAACAGCTCTCTATCAGTTTAACGGAAGTGTTACTTGGAACAAGGCAGTGTAAAATCTCTTTGCCTCTTGGAGGTGATCTATACTTGAAAATGCATCTTGGAAAAAAACTGTTTTAAGTACTGAATTTTGTTTTAAACTAGGGACAAAGTAGTCTCGCTTCCCATTGCTGAGTTCTGATGCAAATTGCATGCAAATGACTGACCCTGGAAGTGCCATGGGGGCAATCTTTACGTAGGCATGAACAATTTCTCCAATGTACTAGGGCATAACTAGCCTTGGTTTGGACATCAGACATGCCAGAGCTTTTTCAGGTTACACATTTCTGGAGCAGATGCCTTTATTCATCACTGCACAAAAATCTGCTTTACAGTTACTCTTCACTAATGTTTTCCCCAGAGATTATCTATCACTATGCCATAGTAGTTGGTTAGTCTTTGATTTAACTTTTCTGCCTTTTGGTTAAGGTGGCTTGGGCCATATTGTGAATCTAACTGAGGTGTGTGATCAGTGATCCCATGAAAGGAGAAATATCTGTTCCTATAGGCATGCAGACAGCTTCTGAGCCATCTTTGCCCTCTGACTCTGTGCTGAGCATCCTATTTTTGGGCATAAAAAATATGCGTGTAGAAATTAGTGTAACTAAATTGTTATTCAGACCCTTCAATTTTAAAGTGTGTCTGTGTGCAGTGATTATATATATACTTTTTTTTTTTTTTACACATATGCATTCTTCATGTTGATTAAATTGCTTATCTCTGCTGGTGCAGTCAAAAGCAGCAACATTTGCTTTGGAGAATTACAAGGAATTGTAGTCACACTCACCTGCAAGGCCTTCTCTCAAGGAAGCACAGCAGCAAGCTGGCTTTTATTTATGGCAGATGGTAAATTTACTGAGCTTTGCTGGGGGAGAAAAAAAAGAGGAGGGGAGGAAATAAAATAAATAAAATTAATTAAAATACAATAAATAAAAATAATAAAAATGCAATAAATAAAAATAATAAAAATGCAATAAATAAAAATAGTTAAAATACAATGGACTAAAATGCAGTAGGTGAAAAGTGGACTAAAATGCAGTAGGTGAGAACAGGGACTAAAATGCAATAGGTGAACGTGGACTAAAATGCAATAGGTGAAAGTGGACTAAAATGCAGTAGGTGAAAGTGGACTAAAATGAAGTAGGTGAGAACAGGGACTAAAATGCAATAGGTGAACGTGGACTAAAATGCAATAGGTGAGAATAGAGACTAAAATGCAATAGGTGAGAACAGAGACTAAAATGCAATAGATGAACATGGACTAAAATGCAATAGGTGAGAACAGAGACTAAAATGCAATAGATGAACATGGACTAAAATGCAATAGGTGAGAACAGAGACTAAAATGCAATAGATGAACATGGACTAAAATGCAAATAAATGAATATAAAGCAAAAATAAATTAAATTTAAAAATATATTTTCAAATCCAGAAAATGGAAACCTTATAATCTGCCAAGGACTTTTTCTGACTGTCCCAACAAGAAAATGCTCCACAGAGTAAGGATGGAAATTTGTTTGCATTTCGTTGCTTCTATATAAAGAAAACACAAACTATAGCTCATGTTCTCTAAGTGAGGGCTTGGTTTGGTGTTTTCTTTCAAATTTCATCTTGGAATTCTGCATTATTGAAAAAGCAAGTTTATAAAGGAGAGTCTGTCAGAGTCTTAGCTGCAGTGGTGCTCCTGGTGCCACTGCAATTTTATGTGTTTCATTATGTGTTGTACATAATTTCCGTATATGATGTACGCATTCCTCAACATTAAGTATATCCTATGAAATAATGGCACCTCATAAAAAGGGATCATTTTCATACTAATGATATCCTTAAGTTACTCAGAACCTATGTGAACTCCCAGCCTATTTCCTGAGGCAGGATTTGGGGATATATTTAATTTAAATGGGGCAGCCAGAGTGAGTTATGGATTGTGACATGACTGCTGCATTTACCGCTGAAGAGGTGCAAAATTGTTAATTGATCAATGAAGTCATCCTTAGCACATAGATTCTCACGTGATGCTTGTCTGTATTCTAACAGTTAGATCCAAAAAGTGGCCTGCAGGTGCTTAGAAACATTCAAACATCATCTGCTGAAAGCTTTGCTCAGCCCTTTAAGAAGAAAGTAAGGCTCATTTTTCCATTTCAGCGTCTCAGATTCACTCATCATTGAACATGAATGTCTTTGTCTTAAGGTAAAATGTGACTCTCAATCACTTCTTTAGATTCATCAAATTTCTGCTTCTCTGCTGTCTTGTTTTTCCTTGGAATTATGGAATTAGAAGGGGAAGAATTTCTTCCAAATGTTAAAGATCATGGAAGGCTTGGAGGTACCTCACATATATTGCTCCACAGCCATGCGTCACTTGTTGCCTGCTTCTCTTTTTCATCCCACCCTGTGTTTGTAGTGTTCAGTCATCTTTGTGCTGCACATAAGAAGTTTAATTTTAGGGTACAGGAGTCTGACAATGAACAGTACTGAAGGCTTCTTTTCTCACTNGGCAGGGGGTTGGAACTAGATGATCCTTGAGGTCCCTTCCAACCTTACCATTCTATGATTTGCATACATACAGGTTTCATAGCCTTTAAGTCCTCTATCTGGGACAGAAGCTTACATCTCAGCTTCAACTCAGACCTTCCATCTTCCTTTTAGTGAAAATTTTCACAGCATTTAATTTTTCCTTTTTGTTTTCCCTAAAGACCTAATTCTGAAGCCAAGGATCACGAGGAACATCCTAGTGTTTGTTTCATAGAAAGCTTTTCACTATGGATAGCTTGGAGGAAGGTCAGAATGTGAGTGTGAGTTGCCAAGTTTCCTCTGTCACATCACTATCAAAGCTGAGGCTTAAACAAACCCTGCAAGTGTTGCTACATTTAGGTAGAGGATAAAAATTGATAAAAATTAGAATTTTTTTCTTCTGAGAGTCTTCCCTCAGCTTCACCTTACTGAGTTTTCAGTGCATGACTGGAGCTAAGACTTTGGTGTGAGAGCAAATTATTTGTTTGACCTTTTCCATTTGAAGTTTGTGGTGTTTTTTCATAACTGCCCTGGAACTTATGGGGTTGTGGAAGAGACAGAGATAGTGTGTGCTGAAGGACTTCTGTCTGTAGCTGAAGGAACAATGCACAAGGAAAGATCAACCTGCATTGTTGCACCCTGGAGATAACATAATGAAACTTGAAGTAAATGACAATAAACCAAGCAAGGAAATTCTCAGTTAAACTGTTCATCAGGTATGCTCTAGTGATTGTGTTAAATAGCAGGTTTGCATTCACCAGAAGCTGAATTTGCTGCTTTTTATTGCTGCTTTTCATGGGAATCAAGACTCTCTGAATGAATGCTCATCAAGAAGATGTATTTGGTGTACTCCACTTCCATGTGTCTAAAATGGATGTGTAGGTGATGCACATCTTGTATTTTTAAGAGGGTAAGGGTAGTTTCTCAAAATCTCTTGTGCTCCCCCACCCATGTATTTAAGGGTTCTAAGAACAGTGAGAACCAAGACCCCTTGTGCACGGCAGGATCCCTGTCTGCTTTAAGTGACAGTTTTAAATTAGACCCTCTCATTTTACTGTGTTCCCTTCCATCATCCTTTGCAGCAGTGAAACCTGACTTGCTGTGTATTGAAGCCTAATAATGGCTTGCCTCAGGAGTTGCCTGGCCTTGTGCCACCAGCAATCAAAGTGTCATTACTCGATCATAATATGTAAGTTGCTGTATCTCAAGTGCAGCTATAAGGACATTTCAGAGGGCAAGGAAGCAAGGAAGGGAAAGTACAGTGAGAGAGATATGCCCTGAAAGAGGAAGTAACTGGACTTGGAATTAGGCATTTGGACAGAAATATCTCATAATAGCTCAGAAAGCTTAACAATATACATTTTTATTTTATCAAGTTGATTTGAAATAATAAAGATAAGAGAGATTGGTTTTCCAAAGAGGGTATGTGCCCCTCACAGCCCAAAGCTTTAAGCAGAGCAAGATTTAGAAGGCTGGTCCAGTCCTAGGAAATGGATTCTCACACTGACAAGTCACTACCTTCTTTAGCCTGAGTCTTACAGTCAGAAAATAAATTGGAATACCAAACTGTCATGCAGAGTCACTCTAATGTTGATTGTGTTTGGGGAGCACTAGAGAAAACTTATGAACCTGTCTTGCTGAAGTAGTTTTGTAAGTCCTATCCAGCTGTCTAATTCTGCATCTGTGAGCACACAATTAGTCTTACTTTTAATCTGTCCCAGGCTAACAGTTTATTTCACAAATCACCACATAATGTGTCTGCCTCACACTGAAGAAGAGATATATGGGTAAGTAAATCTCTGTAACTCATGCAAATACTGGTTTTGCCTTTTGCATCAGTGAAAAAGACTTTGCACAGCAGTAGATGAGGCTACAGGGCCAGGAGCACAGACTATGATTTCTCAGAAACTCACTTTAACTAACATCATGCCCCTTGAGTTAATGGAATCTTGTCGTCACCTGTAAAACTTCTGTCAGCAAACATCTGGGTTGGATTGAGCTCCCCAATAAACTGTGTTAAAATTGACAGGGCACAAAGGGGTTTGTGTGTGAAACGCTGAGGCAGGAGCTCTGAGGATCATGGTGTTCTCCAGACTGTCATCTCAAAGGATTCAAATAGGGCTCTTTCTGTAGGACCTCAGCAATTCTGCATGTTTAAAATAAAGCCCCAACTTCTAAGTACACTCAAATCACTGCTAAAATGTCAAAGCCTTGCCTTTGGCACAGGAGAAAGGGAAGGAACTTGTCCATCAGTTTCCATGAGCATCTACAGCATGCTGGGCATAGTGTGCTGCATGCGTGCAGAGAGAGCTGTGTCACTCTGAGTGTAGTTAATCTGCTTGGTCTTTTTTCATGTTGTAAACTCACTGCTAGTGTAGAAGCTGTGAATGGATTGCTGGTCTGGGCTCTCACTTAGGTAGCACAAAGGTATTGCAGCTGAGTGATGCTAGAACACAGACCTATGGATAAATGACAAGTGGTTCTTTTTCACAAGGAGCAGTTGCCCCACTCTCTGTATTTTGCTGTGTTTTTATGGACATAAATAATTACCCAGAAAAACAGGAAATTCCAGTAAAGCACAACAAAAAGCATTTTCTTGCTTGTGAGGATGCTCAAACACTGGCAGAGGTTGCCCAGGCTGGTTGTAGAGTCTCCCTTCTTAGAGATACTCAAAGCCTAACCAGGCACAACCCTGAGCAACCTGCTGCAGTCAGACCCTGCTTTGAGCAGCAGGGTTCAACTTGAAAATCTCTACAGAAACGTTCTGACCTCAGCTATTCTGGGAGGCCATGAAAATTATGCTTAAAGCTTCATCTCTCCAGCATTTTCTTTCAGTACCTCTTTATAGCATGAAGTTAGCTGAGAATCTTCACTATTAAATCTCTGTTGTTTCAGTATCACTGTTTTCATGATGTGCTCTTGCTTGTGATGTGGAGGTGGTTGTGTGTCTGCTTCCCATCATTACTGTCTTGGAGATGGAGACTTGGCTTTTTGGGATTGAGAACAACACTAGGGTTTAATGGAAGGGCACAGTCTCTGGGAAAGGACCAAGATGTGACACTGGAATGTCACTGAAACATCAAGAGGATGGTTATTAACCCAGTGCTCTGACCGTTCTCAGAGGCCCTGACCAGGGCCAGGCTGTTTTCTGCCTGCTCCAGCCTTTCTGTTCCATCCCTCCCCACTATTTATCTAGATATTTGCTTCAACATGCCAGTATCTAAAAGTCAGTGTATTTTGTTTTGCAAATACCAGCTTGGAGGAGGAAGAGCAGAAACTAAAGCACTATCAGCTGTCTGTTGTAGGACCAGGAGGTATAACCGTGTCTGCATACAGAGACGCTTTTGCCCTCCCCCGCACTGGACACACATTTTTTTCTGCCCCCTGAATGTCATTTCTGGCTGTGCATGGAGCAGGTGTCTCTTGTGAACTCCTTAAATAAACTGAGTTTTAGAAAAAGCTCCTGCTGTCAGTTTGCCCAGGTGCAGACATCATTCAGGAGAATGCTATTTGCACACAAACACACTACTGTTTACCGTCTGTGCTGCAATCAGAGCCATGCCAGAAGGGCACTGAAGCAAGATGGAGCAGGGTTTGCTTCGCTGCTGCTGCTGTCGAGTGATGTGAACTTTCATAAGGTTCCGTCTCGGTGGGCAGGGTCATTTTTGCTCCTTGAAGCATTCAAAAGTGCTCTTTCACAGGGTGACTCAGAGGAAAGCAGGAGCCGTTACTAATCGTGAGATGTGCAATGGAATAAAAAACTGTGTCTGTGGGACTCTTTGCTTTGCTTGGTAGCTTAGCAGGAAATTTGGGGTCGATTTTGCTTGGTTTCTTCTCCTCACCCCATTTTACAACTTATCCTGGGCAGCCCCTGCAAGGAACAATTCAGTTAGGTGGCAAGAATCTCTCAGTGTGACAATGCTCACAGGTCTTCTTTGAGACAACCCTGTCAGTGCTGAAAACAACAAATTGCAGCAAAGGAGCCCTGAGGTGGGTGGCAGTCCTACCTTCACAGCCCTCCTGAGCTGATCAGGCTCACCCAGTCCCCAGCAGAGCCATGAGCACAGCTCATGTGTTGGAACTGAGTGACCAAAGGCAAAGCTGGCCATGTATAAATCACATTCTGGGCTATCACAGCACAGGATGGATTTATTAATACAGCTTCAGAGAATTTGGTTTTCAGCAGATTCCCCAGCTTTGCTTGTGGTCTGCACAGCTGCCCAAAGGCCATAGCAGCTGGGAGTTGCAAGACCCCTACCTCCTCCGAGACCTTTGCAGGACCAGAACCTGCCACCACATGCTGTCTGTGGTATGTGTGCAAGGAGCAAGAGCTTTGTGGGTCCCAAGTACCTTGTACTTAAATAAGAGCAACAGTGGGATTCCCAGCATGAACCTTTTCCTTTGTGTGTATACATATCAACTTCTGCCTGAAGAATGGCCACAGACATGACAGACACTTCTCTGTCAGCAAAGGCCACAAGCTCTTAATATCAGCCATGAATGAAGCTTTCTGACCAAAGACCATGCTTGCCTCACTCTTTGACATGCATTGGCCTGGGTCTTTTTTTTTTTTTTTCTCTTTTCTTAAGCAGAGCTTTTAGGAATATTTGTTTCATTGGAAATAGTGCATTCAAAAGCAAATAATTAAAAAAACCCCAAACAACCAACCAAAAAAACAACCACTAACCCCACCCCCCCAACAACAAAAAAAAAACAAAAAAAAAACCCCAGCAAACTTCTAGAAAAGCAAATTAAAAACAGATGTAGCCGAGCAATACTTTTTAACCCAGGAGTAATAAATGTTTGGAATGGACTGCTGTGAAGGTTATTAAGACTAAAACACTGGGGTCATTCAAATAAGAGTTGAGAGCATCCAAGGGGATGGAATTGGAGTAGAAAAGAAGTGGATAACTGAACATCATCCACTGTGTTCTTGATGATGCATAACACCCTGTGCACTTGTTTTATGTCGTATGACTTGAAAATCTATCTGCATTGGTTAAGCTTGTAGTGAGGATTATGCCTTGGTAACAGCTATGGAAAGTTGATTGTAATAACAAATGCCAACAAGTTAGTTTCTGGACTACATCACTTGGAAAAGCTGCCTCAGGAGAAGAGCTGTTTGACTTTAGTCCTTCTCCAGTCTCATGGAGGACATCAATGTGACAGCTTGAAACATTTAAAAACATTTAAAATGTGTACTGCCTGTGGTTACTGTGGAGAGATTTAATATACTGGGAGGAACATGGGATTTTGAGGGAAAAGTAATATTCTGAATGGAATTTAAGTTCTTATTGAACAGATCATGTAAAGATAGGAAGTAGAGACTTGTGATGTTCACAGTTGATGCAAATAGCAAGAAAAGCACTACCCAGTGCTTGTGTCTGGGCTTCTGAGGTCAGTATCAGGTGTTTGTCTAATCAAACAGCTGGGAAAGGACCACAGAAATGATGCAAGGGCAGGAGGAGCTCCTCTACTGTGATGACAGGCTGAGAGAGTTGGGGTTGTTCAACTTGGAGAAGAGAAGGCTCCAAGGAAAACTTCTGGTGGCCTTTCAGTACTTAAAGAGGCAAATAAGAAAGATGGGGAAAGACTTTTTAATCAGAGTCTGTTGTGACAGGACAAGGGGTGGTGATTTAAACTAAAAGGAAGGTTCGGACTAGAGAGAGGGAAGAAATGTTTTCCTCTGAGGGTGGTGAGACCCTGGCCCAGATTTCCCAGCGAGGTGGTAAATGTCCCAACCCTGGAACCATTCCGGATGAGGTTGTTTGGGTCTCTGGGCAACCTGCTGTACTTGCAGATGTCCCTGGTGACTGTAAGGAGGTTGGACTAGATGACCTTTAAAGATCCTTTCCAACCCAAACCACTCTGTGATTCTATAAAATGCATGACGTATGAGCAGCTGGCAATGTTACACCAACATCTTGCCCTGACTTTGCCAAGGCTGTGCCTAGAGCTTGATTGTAACACTATTTCACTCTCAATCAGTTCCATCAAGAAGGTGGCTGTGCAGTATTATATTCATTTGCATGTCTGGAGCTTTAGAGAGACTTGTTACATACCCATTTGAAGATTCAAATGGTTAGTAGGTGTCAGGTGTATCATGGCCTGCACTGGCTCTCCTCCTTCAGTGCCTGAAAATGGTCAGCTCTGAAGAGACATCCACCAACCTGAAGCTGGAAACAGAAGTTGGGGTTTCAGCTTTTCTGGACTTGTGGCATGTTGCTAGGTGTGTTTTAATCTGCTAGAGAAATAATACAGCTCAGTGTCTAGATTCATGTCTGGAGTTGTTATCTGTGACTTTATAAACCCAGAGAGACTAACAAGATGAGGAACGCTGTGGCTTAAGCTAGTAAATCCACCAGATATTTTCAGATTTTATACTTTTATACTTTGAAAGACAGAAAAAAAGCTGGTGATAAAGATTTTACCTGTAATAAATAATAACATTTGGTAACTACTTGTGTGCAGGTTTCAGATATCCAGCGTTCTGGGCATGAATTAAGCTTCACAGCACCGTGGGTCAGATGTCTCCTTTTATTTCCAATTTAAAGCCAGTGAGACAGCAAGAACCCAAATGCTACAATCTCCTTCTCTCTAACTGTCCTTCTCTCTAACTGTCCTTCTCTCTGGAGCTATGTACAGTAGAAGAAATGAAGCAAATATTTCTTTGAAGCCGAGCGGTGGTCACTAGAGAAAAGGACTTTTGCTTTCTAAGCCATGCACTATGTCCCTGTTGAGTACCTGACATGGATCTAAATCCTGAGGATGCTCAGAAACACTAAACAGCTTTTCTGCTGCAAACATCATTTATCAAAGCTGTAATAAGGGCAACTGGCACAACTGACTGGAGCACAATGGTGAGTCTGTAAGCGTCCACCGCCTCGGCGGAATTGTTTCTCAAGTTGTTGTAAAACAAAGGGGAGCTTTCCCTTTTATTGTCTTGCAAGGATCTCGTTGACTACTACAGACCTGCCCTTTAACCTTGGAGGCTATTGTTCTTACCAAATTATAAAATATTTATGAGTGGCTAAAAGACACAGCTCGTTTTGTTTCCTTGTAAGATTCTCACAGCGGAGTGAAGTGATGAAAATTTTGATGCTAAATCGCGAGGCTTTATGACATGAGGCTGCATTCTGCAGCTAATGGTTGCACTTGGAAAAATAACAAAGGGAAAGCAATAAAGAGCAAGATTTGCAAATCACGTGAGGGCCTCCTCATCAAGTAGCACATATCTTTGGAGGTGACTTTTAGCAGTGAGAGGAGTCAGAGTGCCTTGACAACTTGCTGCCTTTGTTCCTGTGACAGTCCAATACCCATCTATTAGACCTCTGTTAGCCCAGCTCTCTCTTAGACGGGTACCATCCACATGTGCCTTAGCCATGGGGAAAACAAAGCCTATGTGCCATGACCTCTTTTCCTGTGCACATTTTAGCCTGGAGCTATCGGTCCAGCCTGTCTTAACTGATGACAGCCTTCCAGGTGCTGTTCTGATCTTAATCTTCTGGCTGAACTACAGGCCGAACATGGTAAGCTATAAATCTCCCCAGGTCACTGAGAAGTCTGCTGGTGTCATTTCTAATTGACCTCAGGGAAAAGAGACCAGCTTAGTTCATAATTCCCCAGGTTTACAGATTCACAGGCTGGCATTTCCAAAGCAGTGCTCGTGACTTTGCAGTAATAAATTACACTGAAAAGCCTACAGCTAGGATAATTTATGATCTTTCTGCTGCTCTTACAACACATGTTAATTGGAGGAAAAAAATATTTATAGAAAGTTTTCAATGGAGTTTGGGGGGGGGAGGGGGGAGGGGGGAAGGGAAGAGAAAGGCATTGGAAAGCCAGGGTTCTCCACTGAGGAAATTTGTTGCTGTAAACATATTTAGTGCTTTCTCTACAGTAGTAAGAAGAAATTGTGATATGGGGAGCAAAAGGCAGCAGCTGCCTAGTGGTGCACTTTGCAGGATATTTCGTGGTGCCTATTGCTGTGGTTTCTACCCTGTGGGTTGAGCACAGAGCCTGGAGATTTGGCTGTATAGATCTACCAGCTCTTTTAAGTTGTGGTAGAGCAATTTCAGCTCTCCCAAAGGTTGCTCTCTAGGTTTAATAACATAAAAGGATGTAAGGAAATACTTAAACATTAAAAAAAAAAAAAGAAAGTTCCTGATCAGTTTTACATGAATTTGTCTTCTGACAGAATAAGAATTTTGTTCAGTCCTTTATGTAAAATGCAATCAGGAGTTTGGAACCACTCTAAAGCTCATTGTAAGGCTCCTAGTGACCTGGCTGTCAGCAAAACAAAGAGTTGTTTAATTGCTAAATATGATTTTCATTGCACTGCTCAGAGTTTTTCTGCAAAGGGAGCACATAGAATCAGTTAAGGCACAATGGATTAGCACAAATTTACTGTAAAAGTCCATTAATACAAGTCTTTGTTTTCCTTCTATCAAACAGGCATTTTAAGCAAGTTCAATGTTACTTCACTATGGAATAGCTCAATATTGCATTGCTTTAAATCTGAACAACAATTTCCTACTTAGTCACAATTCCTGGAATTCCTGGAAAAATGGAAATCTGATTCTTATCAAACTTGATTTCCAGTTAGCAGTGCATAATGAATATCTTACTTTGTGCCCATTTTCCAGTGATGTTCTGGGCTCACTACTTCCAGAGCTAATCCACCATTACATGATGTTACAATCTTTCCCAAATCCTTTGGAAACCTTTCCAGAGGGCTTCTTGGGAAAGCTGTGCTCTGTCAACATTTCAGAAATGCAACAAAAGGATTTTCTACTCATCTTTGAAGAGTGAAATATTGAGCATAAACATGGTGCTTTTACCTATTAAGTAAGAGTGAAGCAATTTGGAAAGCTGCCTTCTACCTGTTCTGGTTTTCAATATCAGCTTTGTGATATCTTGAAAAAGTAATTTAGCACCATTCAAAAGCACAGCTCTAATTTCCTGATAGACAAATGAACTTTACTATTAGGTTTGTTTTGGGAAGAATGATTCATTTATTCAGCTCACTGCTACTGACTGGTTTTAATTTGTTATTGATTCCTTATGGCTTGTCCAAGTCACAAGTTATTTCTTAAGAGCTGTGCCACTATTTAACTTGGCATTTCTGACCCAAGCTTAGCTCATACACGAAGCTGTGGATGTAAGACACTTGTATTAATCAGCATTCAGTCTAGTCTCATACTTGTGGATTACATTTATATTCCAACGACATTACCGGAATGGTCTAAGCCATGCGGAAAAAAAATAAACACCCTGAGCCAGGAAAGAAGAAATTTCATCTTCCAGCCTTCTTCCTGCTCTGTATGGTCACCTTTCTTCTAACCAGTTAATTCTGTAACTAGCTTGTGTCAGAAAAAAGTGCAGTGAGGGCAAGTCATGATGCCCCCTGAGGCAGGGAACATGGTGTGGAACCAGCACAGACCTTGAGACCTGTGGAAGTAGACCTCAGTTCCGCAGACTGGAACTGAGTCATGCTCTGAAGTAAATGTCTGATTCCTTCCAAACTCTGCTCAGAGGGTTTGTCGTAACCATTCTGTGCAGTCTGAGTTTTTCAAAGTTAATTTCCTCTAGTAATTGCTGTAAATACCTTCATAATGGTAGTACACTTACAGTGTGCCTTTATCTGAGTGAGACAGAAGTTTATCTTGGGGTGCTTTATGGCCCGCATGAAATCCTTGGCTATAGCTACTCAGACTGCTTTTCTGTTATGTCCTCTCACACCTGGATGTTCAATATCAAGGTTGCAGGAAATAATTAGAAAGATTGTAGGCAGTCACTTGCCATAACTGTGCCTAATTTCAAATTTAGTACGGTGACCTAACAAATGCGCATAACGAAAAGAAAATGTAGTTGTCACATAGGCAAATGCCAGTAGAAGCTGAGAAGTAATATGGATTCTATGTAGCAAAATCAACAGTTAACTCCAAATATATAACAAGGAAAAGGTTCCAGGAGTCAAGTGGTTTCACCTACAGCTATTTTCCAGGTAAGGAAGCTGTTCCTCATTTCTCAGTGTTTGATGATTCTCATGCATGTATATGTAGAAATGACACACATCTCCTTAACACCATCTGCTTCATGAGCTTCTGCTTCTTCTGAATTTAGACCAATTTGAAGGTATAAAGACACCACCCCCCACCCCCAAGTAAGTGCATACTTACTTGGATTAGGTAGTCAATCTGTTTAGGTACTCAGCTTGGCTAGGAACAGGTCTTTGCAGGCAGCTTTGTCTGCTGTCCATGCAAGCTGGAGTCTGCCTCCAGAAGACCAATGTGCCACAAATCCCAGTGCTCACCTGACAGTGCTGCTATGGCTAAATCCCAGTTAGAAAGAGAAAGGTGTTTTTCCATGAAAAACATAGATGAGCATTGAGTAACACCACTGATATTACTATTTAGTCTGTCAGGGAATCACAGAATCAGTCAGGGTTGGAAGGGACCACAGGGATCATCCAGTTCCAACCTCCCTGCCATGGGCAGGGACACCTCACACTAGATCAGGCTGGCCAGAGCCACATCCAGCCTGGCCTTAAACACCTCCAGGGATGAGGCTTTCACCACCTTCCTGGGCAACCCTTTCCAGGGTCTCACCACCTTCATGCTGAAGAATTTCTTCCTAACGTCCAGTCTGAATCTACCCATTCTAGCTTTGTTCTATTCCCCCCAGTCCTATCACTATCTGACAACCTAAAAAGTCCTTCACCAGCTTTCTTGTAGCCCCCTTAAGATACTGAAAGGCCACAATAAAGTCACCTGGGAGCCTTCTCCTCTCCAGACTGAACAGCCCCAACTCCCTCAGTCTCTCCTCATAGGAGAGGAGCTCCAGCCCTCTGATCATCCTCGTGGCCCTTCTCGGGACACCTTCCAGCACATCCATATCCCTCTTGTAATAGGGGCTCCAGAACTGGATGCAGTACTCCAGGTGGGGTCTCACCAGTGCTGATTAGAGGGGGAGGATCACTTCCTTCAGCCTGCTGGCCACACTTCTCTTGATGCAGCCCAGGATCTGGTTCAGGAATGCTTCAAGAAGGACCTGAGTTTCTGTGTTATTTTGATGACTGGATCAGTTAAAAAGGGAAAGAGTTGCTGGGATCTCCTCTGTGTGTGTTGCTTTGCACCCAAACCCACTTCAGTTTTGTAGGTTGAGTTCAAGGCTACAGTCCTTGAAGGTCTGCATCATCCCTATTACTGTGCTTAGCTACCCAGGTGAAAACACATGCTGGTGTATGTGCAGATGCCTGCAAGGTGGCTGGAGGTCTGACCTCTCTTCTCACAAGATTTAAGGGCTGAGAAGGAAACTCTCTCTAAGGAGTAAACGTAATGACGTTTTGATCCCTTGAGAAATGCTGCCGTAACCCTGCCTGGATTCTCACACTCTTTGGGTTTTATTTTTAGCTCTGGCATTCTTGAAGATTAATAAGCATAATGCTGGTGAAATTACCCTGCCCGTGTAGTGTTACCTGGCCAGTGTTACATAGAGTTGAGTAATGGAGCTGAAATGATGGCTTAGGGAGAAGCATGTGCTGCACGTTGCACAATGCTTTAGAAAAAGGCCTGGTTCAGTGTTGTTCTGTCAGAGGGCTTTTGACTGCTTGCTGTTCAAAACACTAACTAGCCACTGGGAAGCACCTAACAAAAATTGAACACAATGTTTTAGAGTAGTGGGACAGTAAAGGTAGTTACAACAGAGAGGCGGACATCTCTGTCCATTAACAGACATATCTCTGTGGCACAAGCCCCGTGTGTGTGTAAGAGCAAAAAGAGATCTGTTGAAGCTAAAAGGTGAAGCAAAAGCAAAAAAAATAGTGTGCATCTCAAGTTCAGAATCACACAGACACAGAGACATTCAGGTTGGAGAAGGCCTTCAGGATCACCAAGTCCAACCATTAACCCTATTCTACAAGGTGCACCTTAAACCATATCCCCAAGGACCACTTCCAAACCAATTTTAAACACATCCAGGGTTGGTGACTCAACCACCTCCCTGGGCAGCTCAGTCCAAACCCTGACCCCTCTTGCTGGGAACATTTTTTTCCTAATATTGTAATTTTTTTTTTTTCCTAATATCTATCCTAAACCCTAACCCATTCAGACCTTGAGGCCATTCACTCTTATTCTATCACAAATTACCTCTGAGAAGAGACCAGCACCAACCCCTCCACAATGTCCTTTCAGGTAGCTGTAGACAGCAATGAGGTCTTCCCCTCAGCCTCCTCTTTTTCAAACTAAACAGCCCTAGCTGTTTAGTTTGAAAACTGGAATTCTATTTTTTTTTATGAGAGCTTTTAGTAAATATATCACAGAATCACAGAATGTTAGAGGCTGGAAGGGACCTCAAAAGCTCATCCAATCCAACCCCCCTGCCAGACCAGATCACACAGGGACACGTCCAGGCAGGTTTTGAATATCTCCAGAGAGGGAGACTCCACAACCCTCCTAGGCAGCCTTTTCCAGTGTCCTGTCACCCTCACAGGGGAAAAAAACCTCCTCATGTTTCCATGGAACTTCCTATGCCTCAACCTGCAGTAGGCCATTGGCATTACTCTGGACCTAAAATGCTGGAGTGCTTTAAAAGAAGACTTTAAGCTGTAATATCTACTGCAGAAATTGGTGACCATTCACTCACAGGGGATTTTTAACCATCTAATAGTGCTCACCTTAAAAAAAAAAAAAAGGTGAAAAATATCTTTGCATCCACATTGTTTAATTTGGTGATATTTTCTATTTATTCCCACCTGCTGATTTTTAAGGTATAGAAATGGTTAATTTTCCACTACCTTTATTCTTAATAAGTTCTGTGAGGTTTGGGTGTTTTTTTGGTCATTGTATTGTACAGGTAGACCTTTAGGGGGGGGAAAAAAAAACCAAAGGAAAATCTAGTTGTGTAAAACTGAATCTGCCAATTATTGCTTGAGAAAGTTAACACAGGAGACTTGTTTGTAAATGTTATGAATGGTCTTCAATGCAAACTTTGTTTGATTTCACTTATGTTTAGTATAATTTGTTCTGCTCTAGGGCATCCTGCAAATAGGAGCTTGTACGCAAATGAATACTGAGTGAAGCAAAGATCATTAAGAGAGGAACTGGGGGGGAACCACACATGCTGGACACAATTATGTGTGTGTGTTATATTATGCTATCTTGGACACATCAGCACTGACTGCTTTGTTCCTTGGAATGACCTTTGATCAAGAGAGACTGCGTGTGTCTTTGGTCATTCCCACATCCTAGGCTACTGTAGATGAAGGGAATTTCTGTGGTGTCTTAACTATAATCTCACTGGGAGCTGCCTCATTGTGTGCAAACACTCTGGTAGATGTCTGCCTTGTTGGGAGTTTACAATTGGAGGAAAGGATGGTGGCATTACCTCAAGCATACTAGGCATTGTGCCAGTGTAACTGAGCAGATGGTGACCCATGGGTCATGGGACTATATTTCTGAGATAGATGGGAAAGGAAATTCTACAGTTTGCAGACCAGATGGAGAGTTCTCACAGAGCAGGCTATAAGGAGTGTAGCTACACGTGTGTGTTTGTGTGTGTAAGAGAATGTCAAATCAGAGTGAAACAGCAAGTGGGTGTTATTAACTGTAGGAAGAAAAAAGTGGCTTGTACACAAGGGGATGTCAAGAAATAAAGGTATTTTACGTGGCTGTTAGGTGCAGCATTCACAACTTTCCTCTAGTTTCTGTACTTCACTCTTGTTTTCCTCACACAGCATTTGAATTACTTCTGTATAAAATACCTGTAATTAAAAAGCCCTATTGTTCTTGTTCCAAAAAGATAAGTGATTTACTTTCTCTCTACCATTGCCATTATCCAGGTTTTTCTTTCCAAGTGAGGTTTATTTCCAGGCAAATTACTTCTTTTTTTCTTTACAAAGAGGGTACCAGGTGCAAAGTTTCTGTACCTAAACCAATGTTCTCTGTCTGCCAGCATTGCTGCCTTTCTCCCATTATTATTGCTTGAAGGCTTTGGGGTCTCTCTGGTTGTGTCACTTGAAGGATGCTTGCAAAGCAAAGCAGATAATCCTCAAGCAGCACAGAGAGCTGAGGCTGCCAAGTGTCAGCATTTGTGTAAGTTTAATTTGCAGGTTCTTTGGGCACTGAAAAAAAAATGCTGCTGTATTGATCTGAAGATACAGAAAGTGTTTGATCTCTGCCAACAGTGTACATGCCAGAGGGACTAGTAAGTGTCTGACAGATTTTGTATGTCACAAAACAGTATGTGCATCCCTAAAACAAGAAAGAGAGGGATTTCTTTTTCTGGGAAATCTCCTTTGGTTCTCTTTCAGTGAGTCCCTGTGCCAGTACATAATCCATAAACCATTCCAGGAAGGGAAAATCAGTTGTAGAGTCTCAGTCTCTCTCTCAGAATGGCAAATGCACATAAATCAGTGGAAAGCCCCTCCTCCTGGTCTCTCCTCAATGACTGTGGCTACAGGAAAGGGCAGCAATTGTGCATTGTTCAGAGTGAAAAAAAAAAACCAAAAAACCCTGATAAGTCTTCAGCTCCTTTTTGCTTTGTGATTTGTTTTTCACCTTGAATTTAACTGTTAAAGAAAACAGTTCCAGAGGAACCTGAGTGACCCTTTAAAGAATGAAGAGCATAAAAGTAATAAATATCTTCAGGAATATAAACTATAGGATAGACCATGAAGTTCTGTTATATTTCATCTGACATCTAAACAAGAAAGGTAAGTGCAGGTAGTATTGGCTGTGCTTTCCAGTCAGCAAGGGGGCACATGATAGCAGAGCTGCAAAAGCAGAATTTGCAATGAGAACTACTAAAATATTGTCTGGAGAATTTTGTGTTTCCTTCAAAGGAATTCACAACTGTATACACTAACATCTTTCATTTGAAGAACTCAATAATAAGTTGTCCCCATTGTTTTCATTTTTTTCTTGAATTTTAATGGTATTTAGTCCAGGTAACTCGGAACCCTTTAAGCTCAATACAGTGGTTAAAACCTATAAAGGAAGTTGTAAAAGTGGATTCATCTCCATTTAGTGAAGCAAAGTTGGGGAAAGGAAAAAGGAAATTTGAGGTTGCTCTTGCCAAGTGAGTGCTTTAAATACTCAACAAGTGGTAGGAGTTGATACTGCCTTTTCAAAGCCAGGTTTTGGACAAGGTTTCATCCAGTAGTCATATCCTTAACACTAGACCCTTTTGGAGAAGTCTACCTGAGAATCTGTAGATGCCTGCTTGTGGGGCAAAATCAAGACACGCTGGCACTTCCTGTGACTTTTTGGTGTGTAGGTGTTGCTTATGGGTAGCATCTTTGGTGTCATTGTTTCTCTGAGCTAAGAAAACACATCACTGTCTGAGATCAAGATGCTTAAAGACATGTAGGGTACCTGTCTCTGAGTGCCTGTCTCTAACCCAAGATCCTAAGCAGTGAAGCACATGCCTAACTTTTAAGCAGGAGTGGTCTCATTAACTGAAATGGGACAACTCATGTGCTTATGAGTTAGACACATGTTAAAATGTTTGATTGAACCGGGGCCCAGGTTTCTATTTTTATGGAAAACTCTGCTATGCAAACAGTAATGATGTCATTAATCTCTTTCCATGAAGTGTTGGTTTTAATAATTTCACTCTAGGCTTGTTGTGCACGATGCTTTTTCTATCTCCAAAGCCTTTCACAAACCTCAGCGCAGGGATTCGCGTTGGGTGTGTGGCTGTGGGAGCTGTGCAGCCTTATACCTGACTTTGCGGTTCTGTACCTCCACAGTCTTGGCAGGAGGCTCTCACCATGCAGCTGGGTTGGCTGAACCAGGAACTTTGGCTCTGTCTCCACTTTGCACCTTGGCAAAGTATCTCCCAGGTGGAATTTTGGAGTTTGTAAGCGATTCCAAAGTCTCTTCCAGACCCAAATTTTCAAGGTAATGACTTCATTCACCACTGAGTGAAGCAGAGGTGGTGATGTAGGCTGCATTTGGCATGCTTGGCTCTTATCCCTTCCTTCTCTTCGCCGCAAGCGGCTCAGAAATGGAAGGACCAGAAACTGACCCAAATTATATATGAGATATAAACATAATTCTTACTGGCTTCAGAAATGCTGGACATACGTACTCAGAGCTCAGTTCTGCCTGTATATTAGCATTTATGCCAACATGTAGGATCTCAACATCTGATGATGGAGGGCTAATTCCCAACATGCTTCCAAGGCACGAGAAACTGACCAGGGATATAGCTCATAATGCTGCCGTGACCATGATGTACTGTAAAAAATGCCTGAATTGCAGAGGTCCTTGAGTTCTCCTTGTGGATTGGAGGAAGGTCAGTTATTATTCAGGTTGGCTGGCTTGCCAGCTTGGAGGAAGATTTCTCATGCTTCCATATATACAAAGAGGTCCAAGCTTTGCTATTGGTGCATCCATGGTTTGCTCTCTGAATCTTAGTAGTAGCAACTAGATAGGGAAGAGTCAAGCACTTCTTTTTCACTTCATTTTTTTTTTTCTGGGATGAAAAATTCCTTATAGTATCTTTGTTTTGCACCGTGTTTCCATCAAAAGGGTTCCTTCTCCTGTTGCAGCTTCCTTTTCAAAGGCAGATGTTCAAAGTATTTACTTCTGTGCCTTGCAGAATAAAAGTTCACAGCATCACAGAACAATAGGAGTTGGAAGGGACCTCTGGAGATCATCCAGTCCAACCTCCTTGCCAGAGGAGGTTCACCTAGAGCAGGCGAACCTGGAGTTCATGTTGCAGAAGACTAATTGCTGTGTTTTCCTATTTTCTTGTTCCTGACAAGTTGTATTTTACAGAAAGGAGCCCTTTTTTATGTGGGTGGCTCTATCAAGTAGTTGGGTGGATTGCTGTTTGTGACACTGACCTCCTTATTGGGTTGTATATTCATTGGTGGTTCCCTTTGAAGATACAGAAATCTGTTAGAATATGGGGGGAAGGACCTGGGAGTCCTGGTGGACAACAGCATGACCATAAGCCTGCAATATGCCCTTGTGGCCAAGAAGGCAAATGGCATCCTGGGATGTATTAGAAGAAGTGTGGTTAGTAGGTCCAGAGAGGTTCTCCTGCCCCTCTACCCTGCCCTGGTGAGGCCACATCTGGAATATTTGGTCCAGTTCTGCACAGGTCCCTGAGTTCAAGAAGGACCTCAGGGAGCTGCTTGAAAGACTCCAGAGCAGAGCCAAAGATGCTGAAGAGAGTGGAACATCTCCCTTCTGAGGAAAGGCTGAGGGAGCTGGAGCTCTTTAGCTTGCAAAAGAGGAGCCTGAGGGGTGACTTTGTTCGTGTTTATAAAGATGTGAAGGGCAGTGTCAGGAGGATGGAGCAAGGCTCTGCTCAGACATGTCCAATAACAGGACAAGGGGTAATGGGTGCAAGCTGGAGCATAGGAGATTCCACATAAACATAAGGAAAAACTTTTTTTGCTCTGAGTGTGACAGAGCCACAGAATAAGCTGCCCAGAGAGGTTGTGGAGTCTCCTTCTCTGGAGACATTCAAAACCTGCCTGGATGCATTCCTGTGTGGCCTGCCCTAGATGATCTTGCTTTGTCAGGGAGGTTGGACTGGATGATCTTTCGAGGTCCCTTTCAACCCCTAACATTCTGTGATTCTGTGTGTGAAAACTCTTTTAAGCCCAATGGTCTTCATAGGTGATAACAGTGCCCTGCCTTTTCTCTTCACCTCTCCCAGATGTCAAGATGTTTAACTAGAGCCATGATCAAGCAAACATATTTCAGATTCATGAAATGAACCAAAAGCTCTTAGGAGGGAAAGGAGGAATTAGTGTCTTGCAGTTCCAGACTGTAAAGAGATGAACTCCAGGTTGTAGGAGGTCCTGGATTTAATGGTGCTCCTCGCTCATGCGTGCGCCGCTGCGCTTAAGCGATATACGTGGGAACTCCTGAAAGATCCTCTTCACATAACTAATAAGCCACTAGAAATTCTTTAAAGGATCACACCCTTTAAATAAAAAATATTACCTCATTAGGAATATCAGAAAATAAAGAGGCTGAAGAGAGATGAAAATGGAGCTTGTGACTTAACAGTGGAAATGCAAATCTAATTAGTCTGGTGTTTTAAGGTATTAACAGGGAGCCNTCTGGAATATTTGGTCCAGTTCTGCACAGGTCCCTGAGTTCAAGAAGGACCTCAGGGAGCTGCTTGAAAGACTCCAGAGCAGAGCCAAAGATGCTGAAGAGAGTGGAACATCTCCCTTCTGAGGAAAGGCTGAGGGAGCTGGAGCTCTTTAGCTTGCAAAAGAGGAGCCTGAGGGGTGACTTTGTTCGTGTTTATAAAGATGTGAAGGGCAGTGTCAGGAGGATGGAGCAAGGCTCTGCTCAGACATGTCCAATAACAGGACAAGGGGTAATGGGTGCAAGCTGGAGCATAGGAGATTCCACATAAACATAAGGAAAAACTTTTTTTGCTGTGAGTGTGACAGAGCCACAGAATAAGCTGCCCAGAGAGGTTGTGGAGTCTCCTTCTCTGGAGACATTCAAAACCTGCCTGGATGCATTCCTGTGTGGCCTGCCCTAGATGATCTTGCTTTGTCAGGGAGGTTGGACTGGATGATCTTTCGAGGTCCCTTTCAACCCCTAACATTCTGTGATTCTGTGTGTGAAAACTCTTTTAAGCCCAATGGTCTTCATAGGTGATAACAGTGCCCTGCCTTTTCTCTTCACCTCTCCCAGATGTCAAGATGTTTAACTAGAGCCATGATCAAGCAAACATATTTCAGATTCATGAAATGAACCAAAAGCTCTTAGGAGGGAAAGGAGGAATTAGTGTCTTGCAGTTCCAGACTGTAAAGAGATGAACTCCAGGTTGTAGGAGGTCCTGGATTTAATGGTGCTCCTCGCTCATGCGTGCGCCGCTGCGCTTAAGCGATATACGTGGGAACTCCTGAAAGATCCTCTTCACATAACTAATAAGCCACTAGAAATTCTTTAAAGGATCACACCCTTTAAATAAAAAATATTACCTCATTAGGAATATCAGAAAATAAAGAGGCTGAAGAGAGATGAAAATGGAGCTTGTGACTTAACAGTGGAAATGCAAATCTAATTAGTCTGGTGTTTTAAGGTATTAACAGGGAGCCATAAAAAAAACAACAACAACAACAACAAAAAGATGGATTGGAATGAAGAGATTTGCTGTAAAGAAAATACTGGATAGTGACAAAAGCCCAATTTATTAACACTCCATGATGTGGGAACAATAAAAAGAGCATTAATTGCTTTACCAGTAGTTATTTTGCACCGTTGCCCAAAGTAATTGGTTTATTGACCTCTCTTTAATCCTGAATAGCTCCAAAAAAAAAAAAAAAAATTCAATGGTGAAAATAAAGTTCTGTGAAGGAATGTGGGCCTGTTTGTTCTGTCCTGTTTTACCTTAAGGATAAGTGTCACATTGCTTCAAACCTATCTGATTCTATGTGAAGGGTGGGATATCTGTACACTGTCTGTGTCCTACATCTGTGTATGCAGGCACTGGTTTTCCACCTGTGCAGATATATTTATTTGGGAGAGAATTAGCTAAAATAAGATGTAATTACTGTGCTCCTATGTTCTCAGTTTAATTTCAAGTATGTTTAAGTGCATACTCCTAATAATCCATTCCTGGAAGGAAGTTCCTCATTTCTCTAAAGGCTCCCCTCTGTATCTCCAGACCACTCCACTGCAGCACACACAGCACTTTGAAAATGCACAGAATTGTTTTTCAGATGTACTCTCTTTTTGTAAATAGTTTGAGTCTTTCACACTTAGGCTATTTCTATTTAGAAAACGTTTTTATATTTCTATTTGTAAAATATTTTTTCACTCCCTACCAAAAAGGAGGTTGTAGTGAAGTGGGGATCAGTCCCTTCTCCTTATTACCAAGTTATAGAAGGAGAAGAAATCACTTCAGATTGCACCAGGGGAAGTTTAGATTGGATGTTAGGAAATAATTCTTTACTGGAAGAGTGGTCAAGCATTGGAACAGGTTGTGGGTACTCTCTTTCTGGAGGTGTTCAAGGCCAGGTTGGATGAGGCCTTGAGCAGTCTGGTCCAGCGGAAGGTGTCCCTGCCCATGGCAGGGAAGTTGGAACTAGATGATCTTTAAGGCACCTTCCAACCCAAACTATCCTATGAATCTGTGATGAATAGCAAACAAGTAATTTTGGCTTCTGTTTTGTTTGGAGTACATTAAGGCCAGGAAAGTTCATGATTAACAGCTGGAAGTGGGCAAAACCTCTATGGAAATCAATGTAATTACAGCAGACAAGTGGTCAAAAGATCCTCCGTTAACATGTGCAAGCAGAAAGGCAGTATATACAATGCAGTCTGTAGCACTACAGAGAACAGGCTTATAGTTTGATCTACAAAGCTCACTATACTCACATTTTCAGCCACAGGTTAAAAATAGTTCATATCAAAGCAGCAATATTATGGTTCTTCAAATGTTTTTTTTTTTCTGCAGTATCTTTTGCTGGAAGTAAGACACTTTATTCAGGCTTTTAAAAACTTGTTTCCTCAAAGAAATGAACTACATAACCAGTGAGGCTATTTATGTGCTCAACTATCTTCCTGAATTGTTCTCCCTGGACTCGAGCAGCTCTCAGTTATCTTTTTGTGCTCCTTCCCTTCTCACCCTCTTCCCCTGCCTTTCATCGCTCGTGGCTGGGCTTTGGGCTCCCATCTCACCTGCGGATGGGGCTGCAGCATCTCTTTCCCTCTCTGCTTTGAGTTACTCAATAACCATTCTTACTCTTTGCCTTCATCAGGACACTCCTGCCTTCAGGCATCTGTTTACTTTTTCTGGTTTATAGTATCCATATAAAGCAGTGATGTCAATTTATCATGAGAAAGATGAAGGGTCCTCACCTCTGTCAAGGTTTATAACACTCAGCTGCTTAGAAGATTTGCCTAAATTTAAAGTGTAATCCGTAAGTGTTCAGAAAAGTTCACTTAAAAGATGAGGCTGCAAAATCTCAACTCCAACCAGGTTTGCAGAACCTTGTCACACATGTTTTACTTCATTTACTTTAGATGTTTAGAGAAGAATATCAAAAGGTACTTAGTGTTTCAGGTCTCCTGAGGTGTATTTGCTGACTGGGACCCTGCTTGCATTACTTGGATATATCAATGAGATATTTTGTTACAAATCTGTACTATACAAAGTGCATAATCTTGTAATGGGAGGTAATTAAGACTCCTTATCCACTTAAAAATTTACAAGGGAAAAAATTGTTTTCTTGCATTATTTGATGAGTAGAAGAAGCCTGTTTATATTTGCTTGGGGTTTTTTTATTACTTAGTGATTTAAATATTAAATTGGCATTTAGCACCACATTGAAACTGTGTTCTGTCTTCACACAGTTGTATGGGGAGAAAAGGACCTTAAAACTGTTTCTAAAGCTAGAGCATCTTCTTTTGGATGTGTGATCTCTAGTCCTCATGACAGTAGCTGTTAATTCCAGATGCCTTCTCTCTAGCTTCTATCAGGCAGGGCACTTAGACAAGAAACAATCAGTTTTGTTTTCTTTTCAAACTGATCACTTGGGTAAAGCACTCAGCTACGGTCTTCGTGTATCCTTTCCTGAAGGGTGGAGGGGACCCTCTGCAGAACTGCTGTTCTTAATGTGAGTAAATTGGTATCATGTTTCAGAGTAGCTAAGCACTAAATTTTCCTAGTGACTTTTCCTCCAGAAATACACTCTTGCTGCACATTGTTGTCTACAAGAGGTAAACTCCTCCTGAGCAGTATTAAAAATGAAAAGTGCTTTCAGATTGAGGGTTTATTTTTTTTTTGGAGGGTGGGGAGGGAAGTGAAAATAATAGTGTTAGATGTAGAATATCCACCCTGTGTATAATGGATGCAGTGAATTAAGGGGTTTTTTTCAGTATGCCTGACTCTTCAAATGGGCACCACAGCATCAGAACCTGACTGATGTCCTACAGTCTGATGTATTCCTGCCCCAGATCCCCGCTGAAAGTGGTGCGTGTTACCGCATTAATGTATTAGTGTTTTCTTTCACATTCAGCTCAGCTGCTTGTTGGAGGCAGCCTTTTCTATGCAGAAGTTTTTAAAGCATAATAAAGCTTTCATTCATAAGAAGGGAACCTGATGTTTACTTTCTTTGGCAGAAGTCACCACTCACTCACCAGTAAATCTAAAGTAAAAGCAGACGCAGACAGATATTGAAATGCCTCCTGTACCCAGTGTGGCTGGGAGCCTGGGGAAATTGGTCATATCATGAGTGAAGGTAGTTGGACTCAATTTGGGCTGTGTTACTCAGGAGTAAAAGTCACTCCCCTGTGATGCTGACAAGGGGTCTATCAGATGTTAATCCAGTTTGCACGGTGGCAGGTGCTCTTACCTAACTAGCTTCTGGACGCACAAGGTTTGTCCTTGACAGAGCAGCTGAGGCCAAAATACACATAGAAACTGGCCTAATTTTCCTTTCAAATGTGTTCCTGAGAAACAATAAGAGGACAAAGAAAGAATGAATTAGGTAAACAGTGGAATTCCTGTTCTCATGTTATGCAGAAGAAACAGGGCTGCTGCTTTTTTAATGCCATGAATCACACCTGTTGCAGCAAACCTTACCAGTGAAGAATGCTGGGGCTGTTTAGTCTGAAAAAGAGGAGGCTGAGGGGAGACCTCATTGCTGTCTACAACTACTTGAAGGGACATTGTGGAGAGGCTGGAGCTGATCTCTTCTCACACGTAGTTGGAGACAGAACACAAGGGAGAATGGTGTCAAGCTGAGGCTGAGGAGGTTTAGACTGGATATTAGGAAAAAGTTTTGCATGGAGAGAGTGGTCAGGAACTGGAATGAGCTGCCCAGGGAGGTGGTGGAGTCACTCACCCTGGATGTGTTTAAGGGTCATTTGGATGTGGTGCTTGGGGATATGGTTTAAGGTGAATCTTGTAGGGTAGGATTATAGGTTGGACTTGGTTATCCTGAGGGGCTTTGCCAACCTGGATGTTTCTGTGATTCTGTGGCACCAAGTGAACTTCAGAGCAGAGATACAGCTAAATACATACACAGAACCAGTTGGGCATCCAGTGGGCTTCAGAGCAGAGAAACACCTAACTATAAGTACATACACAGAACCAATTCCTACCCATCAGGAAATCTCAACTTGAGCACTGCAGATGTCAGTACCTAAGTAAGCCCCAGGATTTTGAACCCACATACAATTGTGGTTTGTTG
>WBNM01042355.1:0-23121 GCA_013399055.1 Ramphastos sulfuratus | reverse complement strand
AAAAACCAAAACCAAAAAACAAGCCACCCCAAGAATAACAACAAAACCAACACCACCAACAACAACAAAAACCCAGTCAGATCCCTGCCTTCTTTCTGAAGAAAGACAGAGAAAGGATGGCAGGCTGTGAAGAGCCAGACACAGAGCTGTAAAGCCTGGGAAAGAGCATACTGCCATATAACCACAGCATGTGACACTAGCACATGAGCTGAGCCAGCTGCTGCTGCTATTGGAGGTGAGCTTAAGGGTGAACTCTTCCCAAATCCACCTGTTCTCTGCAGGAGTCAAGATTTAAGACCTGGTTTCAGCAACCACAGCTTCTCATTGAGTCAGTGGAAGCTGTGTGTGCTCTGGAATGGGCAAGGAGCTCAATGCTAGTGTGTGAGGATGAAGTCTTTTAAGACTGCAAGAAACTTTGTTGCACCGGTTTTCATTTCTGGGTGCCTTCAAGGAACTGCCCTTTTGCCACCATGAATCCCATCCGTAGGTCCCAGAGGAGAGCAGTGAGACTGGTGAAGGGCCTTATGAAGAGAGGCTGAGGGAGCTGGGGTTGTTTAGACCAGAGGAGACTCAGGGGGGACCTTATCACACTCTACCTGAAAAGTTGTTGTAGTCAGGCTCTTCTCCCAGGCAACTTGTGACAAGAGGAGAGGGCATGGCCTGAAGGTGAGCCAGGGAAGGTTTAGGTTGGATGTTAGGCAGCACTTCCTCACAGAAAAGATAATTAGACGCTGGAATGGACTGCCCAGGGAGGTGGTGGAATCACCGTCCCTGGAGGTGTTTAAGGAAAGGTTGGATGTGGCACTTAGTGACACGGTCTAGACACGCAGTGGTGTTAGGTCATAGACTGGACTTGATGATCTCAGGGGTCTATTCCAGCCTCAGTAATTCTGTAATTCTGTGATATTTACAAGCCTTAAGTATTGTGTTTCATTCGGTGAGTTTTTTCCACTGCACACATTTTAGGACATGGTTTAAAGATGTAAAATAATTCATTGTAATCATTAAATGATTCCTACAAACTTCTGGGCATTGCCAAGAGTTTACAAATGCATTCAGGCACTAAGATCTCCCAGGCTTGGCAACTTTAGTCCAAAATTCTGCGTTTTGCCTAAGACAATCTTACCTCGAGCAGGACACATGAATGTTTCCTGCTTAAATTCCCAGCATATGGAGTTACAAGACTACATATCAGTCTAACCTCTAATTAAAGAAATTAATTCACTTGTAGTTGCTTAGCACACAACACCAAACGTGAAGCAGATGCGAGCTAAATGAAAAAAAAAAAATCCCCAAACAAACAAAAACGCAAACCCCAAAACACCCCACAGCTTGCTTGGGTTTTAAAACAGTCTAGAAAAGCAACAGCTTCAAACATGGCAAACTTCCTTTCCATCCCATCGAGACGTTAGCTGCAGGGGTGTGGGCACTTGCACCTTGAGACCTATGCATGGGCAAGGAGTCCAGCAGGTTTCTTGTCACATCTGCCCATGTAGATGAGGACAAGGCGATGGCTGCAGGGGGACTCGGCACCTCTTGCTGCTGCTGTCTCTCAGAGGGTACAACAAGGGTATAGCCAGGGTGCTGCCTGAGCTCTGGGTACGGCAGCTTCCCAGCACATGTACCCGCAAATGGAGGGTGGCGCCAGGACGATGACATGGGCCGGGACACAGGGCCTGTCCTGCCCCGAGCACCGGCACAGCGCGGCAGCGGAACGAGGCCGGCGGGACGGGATGGGCAACCCCCTGGGGGGTGGAGAAGCAGAATAAGGAAGGAAAAAGTGACAGACTGGCTCCCGAGAAGCCCGGGCCTGAGTCACGGCGGGCGGAGAGATGGCAGCGGGGCTGCCAGCACGGCAGGGAGTGCGGCAGCGCCCCCTGGTGGCGGCGAGGGGTGCGAGAAGCGGCGGTGGCTGTTGTCACATGTCGGAAAGTCCCCGGCGCTGCCGGTGGAAATCCCCGGTGGGGTTTTTTTGTTGTGTTGTTTTTTTTTTTTTCTTTTTTTTTTTTTTTTTTTTTCAGCCCAGGCGTTGAAACAGAAAGGGGAAAAAAACAAGAGGCTCAGCTCACCCTTTCATTCCGCAACGGCGGCGGCGGCGGCAGCAGCTCCGGCGGGGAGGGGGCGGCGGAGAGAAGGGAGCCCCGGCTTGGTGGGGGTTGATGGCTCCCGAGTTTGGCTGCGTCTCACCGCCCCAGCCCCGCTGCTGAGCGGGAGTTACCGGCAGGATCGACCGGAGGAGGAGCTCGCCGGCGGAGAGGTGAGCGCCGCTGCGGGCACCGGGAGGGGAGGCGGGCAGGGCAGGGCACGGCACAGCGGGACGGCCGACCCCAGATCGGCTTCATCTCCTCCATCCCGCTTGCAGAAGGGCGCCTCGCCACCAGGAGGCTTTGGTGGCGTTCCGGCCGGCAGCGTTTAGTGACTGGTCCGAGGGTCGCTGCATTGTTCCCGAAGGGCGCCCGTAGCCGGGCGCTGGAACTGTGCCCTTTGCTGAGCGGCGCCGGCCCGGGCTCGGCGGGCCCTTGGCTTGGCGGGGTCTCGGCAGGCCCTCCGCAGCACGGATCTCTGCTAAGCCGAGCTGCCGGCACGCTGCTGTGCTTGCTGTTGGCGCTTGGCGGTGCTGGGAAAGTTGTTTTCCTCGAGTCCTTCTGTAAAACTGGCAGGTGGTAGCAGCGGCTGTCGCTTCCACCTCGCTTCCTCTTGCTGCCAACTGACAAGTAAGTTAGGGAACTAAGCCATCTAAACCGCTGTTAATAGGATATAAACCGCCCTCAATCTTCATCTTCTTCCTTGGGGATGAGTGGTAATATGCTTAGTTCTCTACCAAGCACTCAGACAAAGACCTAGGCGCAGCAGTCTGCGCGCTCTAAAGGTGTATTAACCATCTTTATTATAGCATTGTCGTGGCATTTTTATGGGAGAGTTTATAATCGCTGGTTTTCAGATCGACAACAGAAAATTAGAATAACTTTATAGAGCCACTACCGGATCGCAGAATAGTATTCAGCTTTCCCAAGTCCAGCATCCTACATATTTTGTGTTCAGAAAGGATGCTGTCATAGACAGCTATTTAATCATTGTTTATGTTCTGAGAATTCATAGTCTTTGCATGTCAAAAGGTTATTGCAGCATACCATAAAGCACAGTACAGTGTAAGCTAAGTCAGTTGTAGCTGAGTTTTCTGTTCTTTAAATCTCTAGCTTAGGTGGCTACTGAGTTCTGTTTGTTTCATCACATTGTTTTTGAAAATAAGGCTTGCTCAGCTTTTACCTTGATTAACTTTTAATGACCATAATTAGATTAGTAATTTCCATGTGTGAAGGGGAAAGTTAAATATTGAATAACCTGTTTGCAGTGAGTAGTTCTCTAAACTCTGTACTTTTTGTTACTTAAGACTGGAAATAACCATTTCAAGGGTCGATGTTGGTAGTGCGTAATCATGTGTTTAGTCTTCATTGATGTGAAAAAATCCCATTGACTCAACTCAACTCATTCCTTACACGAGTAAGGAATTCATTATTTCGGTCATCTCAGAGCAAAGTATAGCTGTGGTTATTAAACAGATTAGTAAGAGGTTCTTAAATCATCCATAGATTAAATATAGGTTTACACGAATAACATGTCTGAAACTATATTGGTAGCGGAACGGATGGGAAAATGTATTGTTTCCATTTTAAGGTTGGATGTTGGTGGGGGAATGGTAAGAATATGGCATCTTTATTAGCTAAAGGAAAGCTTTTCTACATGTTGCAAGATGTGACAGCCCTGAGCCCTGTTCCTAATGCTCTTACAGGAGCAGAGGAAACACTGTGGTAATGACATTACCCTGGCTGAGCACAGAGGACTTTACAGCATCTCGTGTTTCACCTGCCTCTGTTTAGGGCTTGACAGAATGTCCACTGAATCATTCCATCAGTTGATTCTTGGAGAGATTATTGAGGGCAGCTTTTGGCAGCTGGAGTTTGAGATCCTCTCTTACCCGTGGCAGGGTCATTTCCAGAGGTCCAACTGAGTGGTTGGAGAAGGATGACAATAGCAGTTCCCGGTGAACAGAAGAGTGCAGTTGGTTCCCGGCAGGGAGAGGCTTGTTGAAGACCTTCTGTGCAAGAGGAGTCTTCTAGGATGCAAGACCTGGGAGTGCCTTCCTGGTCAGTCTGTAACACTGTAGTCCTCCTTCCTCTCTCTGGCCCCTTAGACTCCCATCTCCATGAGAAAACTTCCAAAGAGTTGCATAAACCAATTTTCAGTTGCTTGTTGTCTCCTTGCACTTGGCAAGACATATATCTAGACATTGATATATACCTGTGGCTTGATATTTGTCCCCAGATTCATGATCACAGTGGTTGGCTCTTCTAATGTGGCTGGCTGTATTTTAAATATTAGGCATCCAGATCTGTATTTGTCTTAATAGAAATTTTGCTTTGTTTTTAAACAAAGCAGTCATGTACATGGACAGCATGGAGAGCTTCTTTATGTGAAAACAGGTTGTTGGTGATGTTACTGTAGAGCATGGGAGCTTTGAGGGATGTGGCTACGTTTGGCTATAGCTAACCACAGAATTAGCTTGCTATGAATAAGTACTTCAGGGAGTGTAGACAGTTTGAGATTATGGGCTTGGGTTTTTTTTTTTTTTTTGTTCTTCCTGCTGTAGCCTATGAAGCCAGAGATACTCCAGAGAAGGATAAGGGGCAGCAAAAATTACATGTCCAACTGTGGAAAAATATTGGGGTTTTTGAGCCAAGTGGAAACACTTCTTCATCTGTGTTGACTTACTGCTGAGTAATAGCAGCACTGCAGCCTGCACCCCCACATGCAGCACAAGAACCTCTGTGTAGTAGCTGTGCTGCTCACAAAATATAAGGAGCCTCAAGAAAAGTAACTTAAGTCTGTCCTTGAGTACTTGCTCTGAAACAGATTTCTCCTTTGCCATCTTTGGCCACCGTAAGTATGGGACAGATACTAGCACAGCATGTGATTCTTGGGGATCTTTTTGTACTCTACCAGGCATCACTTCTCAGAATGTACAGGCTGAGGAAATCTGAAATGGTCATTATCTGCTTTTTTTTGGCATATCATCAAAATGAGAGCTTGAAACGTGCTGAAAGTTCAGCAAGTTCATCTGGGATTACACTGTGCAATTATCACTTAGTCAGTTTTCCAAGATAATTTTCCCTTCCCTTGATCTTGCCTTCTTTTATCCTTTACTTTGATTTCAATGCTTTTTTTTTTTTTTTTTGAATGGTGATGCAATTTCCTTAGTTATGAATGAATTCTCTTTAATATCACAGTAAATGATTGCAGTATATAATTGGAATAAGGTGATCAGTGCCTGGATCTGAATAATGAAGAAAAGTTGATGGATATCAGTTTTGAAAACCATCTTCTGTATTAAGGCTCAGTGGACTGCATCCACCTTGTGCTCATTTCAGACAAAACTGCAGCCAGAATCCCGGCCCTGAAAGTGCCTTCACAACCTCTGCAAAAGCAATAGCACTATGATGCAAGGATGCTAACATGCTAACAAAAGGGTCCTTTTTAATTTCAGATGTCTTCTCGAAACATGGCTGGCCAACACATCCTTCCTCAAGCTTTGTATCAGAGCAATATGCTGAAAGCCATGAAGATTAGAGAGAGGACACCTGAAGATCTGGTCAGACCGCCCAGTGGAATAATTCACCACTTCAGGACTATGCACAGATACACTATAGAAATGTTCAGAATGTGCCAGTTTTGCCCTCAGTTTCGGGAAACACTTCAGAAGGCCCTGACTGACCAAGCCACTCAGACATCACTGGAGCACCAGAAAAAGCTCAACTGGTGCATGGAAGTACGGAAATTGGTCCCTTTGAAGACTAATGGTAAGTTATGGCAAATTTTTGCACTCGTATTAAAATGGGTAATACAAATGTAGCACTTCTATTAATAGCATCTGAGTTCACGTTACTGAAACAGAAGCACATGGCTTAAAAAAAAAAGTGGTGCCTTTTAATCTTAGTTTTGTAAACTAATATTCTTTCCACATGATGTACTGAGGCTGTAGCAGACCCCTGCCTGTATCACAGTGTGATGAAGAACCTGAAAATTTCACAGATACTTTCATAGTATCAGTAGCCTGTGGCACATCAGGGTAAAGTACCAGACAGGAAACTTGACTTGCATCCCATTACTCTTCTGTGAATCCAGCTCTGCTGCATGTCGGCTTCCTCATTGGAAGTGCAGAGCGGGCATTAATGCCAGGCAAGAGGAGACTTCAGATGCTCTGAGTGCTGGGGATAAATTCCTGTGTGTATATATAGCAGAAGTAAATACCCTGCCATAAGCCCTGCCGCTGTAGCTGGCAGGCAAGGGTCACTTGCTGATCCAGCTCTAACAGCAGTGCTGGCAGGAGCATCCTGGATGTGGAGCCTCTGGGAACCTGACCTTGCTGGCCCGGAATAAGTGCCCCACACTTGGCAGGCTCTTGCCTTCCCTCAGGGCTCACCAGTAACTCCCGTGTGGGTGAGTGACAGCTCCCTTTCTGCACCACAAAGTTTGCAGTGGCCTTTTTTTTCAAGGGTCAGTGCTGGGTTTAGGACTTGGCTTTTGGGCTGCTTTGTGTGTATTGCATCAAGTGCTGTAAATTAAAAAGCACAGCAGTAGTGCAAAGATTTCCTGAACAGGTTATGTGTCCACAGCATAGAGCAGGAAGTTTTTGCACATGACCGTAAGAGTGGCTGGCCATTTCACGCTCGGTGGAGGAAAGGTTTGCTAATGGCTATGACTTACGGTCATGCAGCAGCAAACTTGGAGTCAGGATTCCCTACAGCACAGATTGCTCCAAACCAGGAAGGTAGACTGGGACAATGAGGACTCTAAGAGCATGGAAAATACATATTGAGGCACTGGAACAGCTTGCCCAAAGAGGTTGTGGATGCTTCCTCCCTGGAGGTGTTCAAGGCCAGGCTGGACAAGGCCTTGAGTGACCTGTACTAGTGGGAGGTGTCCCTGCCTGTGTCAGGGGGTTGGAACTGGATGATCTTTGAGGTCTCTTCCAACCTTACCATTCTATGATTCTATGATATTCTTTGCTCAAGGAACTGGTGTTGGTGGTTACAGAAACACTGTGCATGATGGACCTGCAGCCTCATTGAAGTTCTTATGTTGTGTTCAGTGAATGCTTCTTTTCATATGTGTCTTTATCTTCCTAGTCCATGTTTTTCCCATCATAAGCCCTGCCGTGTTTCTCAGTCTGATTGTACACAGCCGTGTTGTGCAAAAACCATAAAAATAGAACCACTGCACCAACCTGAGCCTGAGCCTAATGTGCATCTCTGTAATTGTCATAGAGGTGCTGACCTTCTGGTGGGCTTTTGTGGACTGCCTCCGAGCTGGTGTAAAGTTCTGAAGACTAATTAGGCTGTGCATGTTGATTGTGTAATCTTGAACCCTGTGAAGGACTGGAGTTGAGGACAGGGCAGGCAGTGCTTTGCTCTTACTAGGAAGGCAACATCACTCCAAGTGCTGCGTTTTCAAAACTTCACCCCGAGAGATGCACTCTAACAGATTCACTAAGAAAATGAACAATGTGTGTAATATTTACCCCAGGACAAAAAGCAACAGTTTTGGAATCCATGTCTGGTGTGTACGAATCCTGCAGGGATTAAGGTTACCTGGACAGGCTTTTGTTGCTGATAGTTCTGTGCTCAGTAACTGTAACCTTTTGGTCGTAGCCTGCCTGGCAGCCAGTGTTACAAAAAGGAGCCATCTGTGGACTGGCAACTTGGATCCCATCCATGAGCAGGTGTTATCAACATGCATGTTGACATATTAGAGCAGATAGAGGAAAAGCCAAATAAGGGATCAGTTTGTGGTCCTCAAGTACCGTGCACAGCCAGTGAACTCGGCTTCAGTTCAGTGCTTCAGGGTCATTAAGTGCGGGAGTAGGAGTGGCTTCAGCAACCTGTGGCTTATGCATAGTTGCAGCAAGGGACCTTTGCAGGAGAAAGAGAATGCAGAGGACTGAAGGAGAGGATCTTTGAAAGAAGGGACAGAAGCCTGAAGAAGCCCTGTATTATCCCAGAAAATAACATGTAGGTTGTTTCGTGGTTTTTTTTATGAGGCATAGGAAGTTCCATGTAAATGCAAGGATGATTTTTTTTCACTGTGAGGGCAACAGAACCCTGGAACAGGCTGCCTAGGTGGGTTGTGGAGTCTCCGTCTCTGGAGATATTCAAGACCCACCTGGATGTGTTCATGTGTGATCTGGTCTAGGTGATCCTGCTCTGGCAGAATCTTTTGAGGTCCCTTCCCGCCCCAGACATTCTGTGATTCTCTCCCGTATGGCATGAAGAATATTTTTAAAGGCATTTAGCTGCTTAGAATATTTTTAAAAGCATTTAGTTGCTTAACTGATAGATGTAGGAGGAATATATTTGTTCTTTTAGTCAACAGAACCTTGGGAATTTTTTATTATGAAGGTTGTAATCGTTGAAAACAGAGGAAGTGTCTTCTATGGGATCTTTCAATGTGTATTTCACCTAATATGTATATGAGTTTGTGGAATGGTTTGTTTTGTTTTTTTAATTAAAAGAAAAGCCATTTTGAGTCTTTTCAGAGAGGCAAATGGAGAACATAGGGAAAGCAGTAGGAGGTATAAAAATGGAAAGTTTTTTTTGTTGTTGTTGTTGTTTTTGTTTTTGTTGTTGTTGTTGTCGGTTGGTTGGTTTTGTGGTTGTTGGTTATGTTTTTTGTGTTTTTTTAATTAAAATTCCAGCACCTATTGGCTGTGGTGATTTCAGTTGTATAATGAATCGGCATTCATTCTAGCTCAACCCAGCCACACCCCCTGGGAAAGTCCAAGGGAGGCTTCACTGCTCAGCCCCACAGCCGCAGAACAAAAAGTACAACTGTTGCTCAATTGCTAGTCAAACGTGTAGGGGAATTCCAAGTGCTGTGTAAGGAATTTTGGGCAGCACTTCTCAATAAAGAACTGAAAATGAGCTCTCGGGGTGGGGGGGCAAATCTTATCTTTGTTCTAGATTTTGCAAAGCAAAAATTTGAATGGGATTAATATGTCATCTTTCATGCTCAGAAGGAAATGCAGTCACTTTTTCCGTCTTTTCTTTTTCCATCTTTTCTTTTTCCGTCATTTATTTCTCCATCTTCTATTTTTCTGTCTTACAGTCTATCTCATGTCACTCCCTGAATTTTTACCTTAAGTAAGCAACCTGCAGACCTTCAAGTGTGCTTTGCAAGACAGCATTCAGAAACCTGAAGGCAGTTACAGGAATTTAATATGCACTGAGACCAAAACAATTTATAAAGTGTTAAGTAGACTTCAAATAATATCTTTTTCAGGATCTAGAGTCTGTTGTAGGTTTTTCATTTAAAAAGTTTCCCAAGTGGTCACAGATGGTGTAATTGAGTTGATAATGCATGTAGCAAACTGTGGTTAAGCTTTTCATCTGGGTTCTTTGGGTGGGGTTTTCTTCCGCATGAGAAAAAATGTAGTAGATTTACCACGGCTGATGCCCTCTGTTCCAAGGAAATTGCTGTGGCTTCTTAGCAGTGGGTGAATCTGTTAACCACCGTACTAAACACTGGACTAAGCTTTGTATCTGAGAATGTGACGGTAATGATTCTTGATGTCTCCCTTTCAGAGGAGACATTCCCTTTTGAAGAAGGTAGCTGGGGACACAATTTGAAACCCAGCCATAGACGTATTTTGTCACACCTTTTAATTTAGTTAACTCTTCTAATTCTCAGTTTCTTCCCCTCTGAAAGTGCAGAACATCACATTCCTTCCTACCTGCAAAGAAGACTTTTTCAATGCAAAGATGGTGTCTTAAATGAAAACCAAACAACTGTGGTTTTCATTTATTTAGTTTTATTTAGAGGATTATTTTTTAAAACAAAATATTTAACAGTTCAGCATGCTCTCAGTTCTGAGAGGAAAGCAAGACATGTTCTTACGATTACTTTACATAAATCATCTATTCTTCCTTTTCTGTCTTTTTTAAAAACTATAATTCCTCCATCAAGCAGAGCCAAGTGCTAAGCCTTTCAATGCAGTGCTTGTCAGGGAGTGTGAGGCTTGGAGTTACTGTAGCATTCTCTTAGTGATTTCTGTTCTCTCTGCCCTGTGCCATCAGGTGTATATTTGTATAAGGCACTGATGAGGAAATTTCCATGTTCTTTTGTAATTTTAGCATGACTTTTTTGTATTTAAAAACTATTTCAACTCTGTTTCACATTTAGAATTGAACTCAAAATTTAGTTCATTATGTCAGTGAAAGTTAATTAAAATAGATAAGAGGCACTGCTGAGTGACAGCTTAACGCTGAGCAGTGAAGGGACCAAACCAATATAAAGGAGACTTTCTTCCTTTTGGTTGCTGTGCAGAAAGCTCATAGCTGTTGTCTCCTTGTTAAAACCCTAGTGTCTGAGACCTAGAAGAGATGCACAGGGAATATGCATAGGCATAGCATAATTCTACATCCCATGGGCTTGTGGGGTTTTAATTAGCTATTTTAAAATAATGCTCTTTTTTTGTTTGTTTTTGCAGGTGATGGAAATTGCCTTTTGCATGCTGCATCGCAGTACATGTGGGGAATTGAAGATATTGACCTTGTCCTGAGAAGAACATTGTTTAGTGCACTCAGGGAGACTGACACACAGAACTTCAAGCTCCGCTGGCAGCGGGAAGCGATGAAATCACAGGAATTTGTAGAAACAGGACTGCAGTATGACACCCGGGTAAGGTGGCCTGAGGGAACAGTGCTGGTTTTGGAGCATTCATCAGGGTTGCCTTGCTGTTTTCATTTGGTTTTTGATTTAACAGACTCCACTGTTAATGGAGAGCAGAAATAGTCTTACTTTGGGGGAAATGGGAAAATGTGATTATTTTAAGCATTGCTGTGCTGCAGTTGGCTCCTGACCTCTATGTCTTTGAACCGTTGCTGATGGATGTTTCATTCCTCAGAACTGGGAGGAAGAGTGGGAATATCTCATTGAAATGACCTCCCCAGAAACATCTGGTGCCCGAAACAGGCTTCCATATAATGCACTGGAAGAAATCCACATCTTCGTCCTTGCTAACATCCTTAGAAGGCCAATCATTGTCCTTGCTGGTGAGTGTTCTAGCCAGTCATCTCACCACGTTATTCTGTGCTGTGTTAGTACTTATTTCAATAATTGTTGTTTGCAGGTAGATGCTTTCAGAACAGAGTTGTTTTCAGCAACTGTTCTAAATCATCCAAAATATGCTTTCCCTTGAACATACTGATACATATTAATTTTTCTTTTTTTTTTTTCCTTATGCAGATAAAGTGGTGCGAAGCTTAGAGTCAGGCTCCAGTTTTGCTCCTCTAAACGTTGGTGGTATTTATTTGCCTCTCCTTTGGCCATCTGAAGAATGCTACAGATACCCAATTGTGCTTGGCTATGACAACATGCATTTTACACCACTAGTGACCCTGAAGGACAGTGGGCCAGGTATTTTTCAAGTACCTTGTTTGGTATTTGTGCAGCTTCATCAAAATCATCATGCTGATAAAGCATTTAAAATACATTCTGGTTTAGATTTGCATTGCTAAAGTTAAAACAAATGTAAAAGATTCTTTTGGAATGTGTTTTTAAAATGTGAGCTTTGTCTGTAAACCGAAATAGAAACTAAAGATTACCTTTAAGATGCTGTTTGGAAGTAGCATGCAGTTGACTTGCAGACTGGAATCAGTCAAAGGGTAGCTCTGCTTCATTGTATTATTTCCTCCTACCCACAGCTCATCGTAAGAGAAATTTTGAGTGACATAGGCTCACAGCAGCGTGCCATTGCTTTGCCATTTTTAATGTGTCTCTTCTGAATGGATAGGAGTTCTCTAGGTTCAGGTTATGGCATCATGCCATAGGAAAGTATAACAAAATCATACCCACAATGCTGCCCACACCAAGAAGAAAATTCCTATGGGCACATTCAAGCTCCTGTGGGATGTGAATAGGTTTGTGCAGATGTGTCGGTGTCTGCCTTCAGTGACAGTGTTTAGAAACTGGTTGCTCTAGCCAGCTGTTCTCTGTCTCTGAATTTTGGCAGTAGTGGTGACATCTCATTGCATTGCATCTTGTGGTTACTTCTGCCTGGTAAAATGTGTATATATACCAATCTGTCTTGTTTCCTCACAGAAATCCGGGCTGTCCCTCTGGTCACCAGCGAACGGGGCAGATTTGAGGATTTGATTGTGCACTTTCTGACAGATGCAGAAGAGAGGGATAAAGAGCAGCTGCTAAAAGACTATTTGATAGTGATAGAAATTCCAGTGCAAGGTTGGGATCATGGTACAACTCATCTGATTAATGCTGCAAAGTGAGTGTTACTCCTGTTTCCTTAAAGTTATCTTGTTTCTGATGATGGGAGATGCTGGAAAGTGCAGCGTGGTCCTTTGGTCTTTCCTTCCTTCCATCATAGCTCATGTTTATCCTCTGAAATATGAAACCTTTGTATTACTGTTGACATGATTTGAAGTGGTATGAGCTCAGAACAGTCTCAAATTTAAATACAAAATTGTCTTCAGACTTAGCATACTGAAACCACTGTTTTAGAAAAGTAAACCTGATGGATTAGTTTTGCTGACTTTTAGATTACACAGGAGAGTGACTGAAAAGTAGTTAAACCCAGAAACTAGTTAGACCGAAGTCTTGTGTAAGGACACATTGCATAACGGCGTCGTTTTGACTGCCCTAGGGAAAGTACTTGGTGATACCTTCTTGGCACAGATGCCTTGACACCCTCAGCTGTTGTGGTGCAGCAGTCAACAGGAAGCTGTGGCTCATGGAGGAACCAGTGTCTGCATCCATCAATCCCCCTGACAGTTGAGCACTGATAACGTGTGGGAGGCAGCTGGAGGCACCCATTGTCTACTTGCATTTAGGAGATGCTGGTAGCGGTGTCCAACAGCCCCTTCACAAAGAGGCTCCCTGTATTCTCTGTCTTTGCTTCCATTACCACACAGGGGAGGTGTCTTTATGATGCTGGGTCACCTGGTTTAGCAGTCTTGATAATTGATGTCCTCCTTCTCAGAGGACATACACATATGTAAAGAGTAGCCATTGAGCTTCGCTAGTCCCGCTGCGTGGATGTGTTCTGCAGTAGCACCAGTAATGGTAGCTCTTCATCCTGCCAGCTGTGGCGTGGTGAAGCTCCAGTGTGGGGTTTCCCCTACAGCTGAGGGCAGAGTAGGGATGGTGTGATGAATGCTACAGACACTACACAGAAACGCTGTAGTTTGTAGAATTCCTCTGGTAGATAAAAGCCAAGCAGGGCAAAACCGGGAACAGATTTCATGATCAACTATTGTGAAATGCTAAGCTCACTGTAGGAAAGGCTTGTTATTACTGGGGCTAGTGAAGAAGGAAGTCTTCCACTCTAACATCTACTTAGATGAGCACTGGTCCTCAGAGAATTTGGGGGACTTTTCACTTCTGAGAGATTATCTACATTCTATAAGCAAACAGCTGTCAAACAGAAAACTCTCCCCTAGAATATCCTTTTAAGAATATTTCTGTTTAGCATTGTGCCAGACCATTTCTTTAAATGTGAAAGTCTCCATTTGACATCACTGAACACCTGCTTTTAAAATTATTTCCATTTACAGCTACAGTTTAACATCCTGGATATTCTAGCTGAGTAATATGGATATGCATTAAATCTACATTTCCTCCCTGTATTGCTTGTATTTGTCTCCAGCTCCACCATCTCATCTGCCCTTTCAAAGCACTGATGCAATCTTCCCTTTTTTGGCTGTCAGGTTAGATGAAAGCAACCTGCCCAAGGAAATAAACCTTGTGGAAGATTACTTTCAGCTGGTACAGCATGAGTACAAGAAGTGGCAGGAAAACACTGAACCCACTAGAAGAGAGACCTGCTCCAGGAACAAACAGGAACTGTCTCTTTCCCAGCTCTCCCTTTTACAGGTGAAATGTGAAACGCCAAATTGTCCTTTCTACATGTCTGTGAACACCCAGCCCTACTGTCATGAGTGCTTTGAGCGAAGGTCCCAAGGAAGCAAAGGAAGAAAGCAGACCTCCAAAACAGTGCCTGAGAAACTGAAGGCAGCTGAGTCAGGCTCTTCCCCACAGGATATTTGTGAACCTGGGGGATGGATACCTGAAGGGCCTGTGACAGGGCCTCGCTCTGCACCTCCAACTGCTCCAAGTCTTTTCCTGTATAGCGAGACCACAGCCATGAAATGCAGGACACCAGACTGCCCCTTTACATTGAACGTACAACATAATGGGCTTTGCGAACGTTGCTACAATTCCAGGCAGCTTGGTGCTTGCAACAACTTGGATGACCAAAGACATTTGGACTATGCCATGTGCAAAGTGTGCCATCAGAAGGCCAACAGGACTTTCAATGGCATATGCAGCACTTGCTTCAAAAGGTCAACAGAGCACTCCTCAAATGGGAGCCCTGCTTTCCTGCCCACGTGCCACCAAAGATCGACGTCTGACCCCTCCCAGATACTGCAGAGCCTTCTCCAGAACTCCTGCCATCAGGCTCCCAACAGGAGGGAGGAGGACCCCCTGCAGCCAGTGCTGCCTCCCGAGGAGAGGAGGGCAGGTAACCTCTGCAGGAAACCTGGCTGCAAATTTTTTGGGACATCACAAAATGAAGGCTTTTGCACGCTATGTTTCTTTGAGTACAGGGAAAACCAAGGTAATTGGAAACGGGGGTGAGCTTTGGCACAGTTTGGCTGCAGATCAGCCTCCTTGAGCACTGGGTGCTAAAAGGGCAGGAGGCGATGGAACCAATATGGAGCAGAAGTAGCAGTGTCAGGAAAGGTGCTTTTTTGGCTGTTACTATCCTGTAAAGGCACACATGGGAATAGTGTGGGAAATATGTGAGATCTCATGAAAAACTTCCCGCTGGCTTTCAGGGAAGCAAGACTAGCTCAAGATGGTGTGGATTTTCATCCCTCCACCAATGTCATGGTTTGGTATGAATTTCCTTCACAGCTAGACAAGTTGTAAGGATCAGTGAGGGAAATGCTATTGTATTGATACTGCTGAAAACCAGATAAGTTAGCAAGGCTTTTATAAAACCTGAGAGATGCTTTCAAAGATCTGTATCCGTTCTGGGTGTAACAGGCGTAACTCTGGGGAACCTACTTGAGTCACCTCCATGAGGAGATCAAGTAGAAGTTGACTGTAGATAAGGTGCTTGTATTTTGGAGTATTTTGGAAGTGTAATGTTATAATTTGCCTTGAAATCTTTCTTGGTAATGTCATGTGTGTACATACATGTGTGTGTTTAAAGGCACACAGGAAAGTAACAGTCTGTGAATAAATCACAGCATGAAATCTTCCACCTTTCAAGCTGCTGCCTTGTTGAACAGGCAAAGAGCCCTTGGAGGTGTGGAGAGTGAAAGGTCCGTGTAAGAGAATTCTTGAGTGTGACAATGCTGTGCTTTCCACATAGTTTCAAATTAGGGAACTTCTATGCCAGCTTGCAATAGCTTATTTTCCAGCATTGTTCAGAATTAAATCTTTTTCCTTCCGATTGTGGAATATATAAGATCTCTTCATGAGACTAGAAATTGTAAGACACTTTTTCCTATTGAGCTCTGTACCGCTGTGCTTTCATTATCCCATGCACCTGAAATGGAGAGGGCCAAAAGGGAAGTGTCAGATGATATGCTGAGTTCAAAGGTGAAATTACTCTTGACTTCAGTGGGATCTAGTTTTCCAGCTGAGGGCAAGTTTTTCTCAGATCAGCTATTTCAGAAACGTCTAATATGAAAATCAGGCTATTTTAGCTTAATGACATGGAGGAAAGTGCATCAGCTGAGAGGTCTCAGGATTATCCAGAACCTGTGTTTGAGGCTAGTAGATAGTTTGTTTTTTTTTTTTTTCCCTGAAATTTGCTTTGTAAACTGGGGAGATTCTGTAGTTGCATTGGGTTGTCAAATCCATAGGGCAATATCAAACTCCTGTCCTTACTTTGCATTACAGACAGTGCTTTGCTACACCACCAAAGATCTCAGAAGTCCTCAACAGCAGGTCAGGCAGGGAGCTCTGCTGCCACCTTCCGTAACACTGTGTCCTGCCAGCGCCGTGAATGCGGCACCCTGGGCAGCACAATGCTCGAGGGGTACTGCCAGAACTGCTTCATTAAAGCTCAGAACCAGAGATTTCAGGAAGCCAGGAGGACAGAAGAACAACTAGTGAGACAGACAGAAGTAAGTATGAACTTCTCAGCATCTTCCTCTTGTTTAGCACTGCACGTTTTTCTCTTCTGAAAACGACTGGACGCATACCAGAAAATCCTCAGATGACTGCATCCTAAGTAGCACAGAAAGACAAGCATAGAGTATCTCATGATTTTTAGCCACTGCAACTGAGCAGCACTCCCAAAAGTCATCAAATCACAGAATTATTTCAGTTGGAAAAGACCCTTAAGATCATCAAGTCCAACTGTAAACTTACCACTGCCAAGTCCAGGTTGTTCTGTTCAGGGCTGTCATGGCCACAAGCAGTTTTACATCAGCCAGAGTTTTGCCAGCAGTTTTTGTGGAAGCAATTGGAGCAACAGTTGGCTTGTTTGCTGGCTGGGGAGAGGTTTTCCTTCTTACCCTTAGAGCTAGTTAGGTGGCTACCAGCTGGTTAGTCCACTTTATGTTGCCATTTTCATTGAGCCCATTGCTGACCTTTTTTTTTTTTTGGTTTGGCTCTGCCATTTTATAATTGAGATTCACAAAAAACATTTTTTTTCCAAATATGTTACAGAATTTGTGATTTTCTTTATTAAAGCCCAACTTGTCTCTTGGTATTGTACTGAGAAACCTGTGGCTGTTTAGTCTGGAGATGAGAAGACTGAGAGGAGATCTTATCAATATGTACCAGTATCTGAGGGGTGGGTGTCAATTGAATGGGGCCAATCTCTTTTTCTGTGGTCCTCAGCAATAAGACAAGGAGCAATGGCTACCAACTCGAACATAGAAGGTTTCACCTCAATATGAGGAGGAACTTCTTTACAATCAGGGTGATGGAGTCAGGATGGAACAGGCTGCCCAAAGAGGTTGTGGAGTCTCCTTCTCTGGAGACATTCAAAACCCACCTGGATGCATTCCTGTGCGAACTACCCTAGGGGATCCTGCTTTGGCAGGGAGGTTGGACTCAATGATCTCTGTAAGACCCTTCCAACCTCTTAAGGTTCTGTAGTTCTGTGGTTCTCAGAAGAGGCATGTGTCTGCAACAACCCCCACTGCTTACCTCTGCAAACTATGAGCAGAGTTGAAAGTAAATGAAAAGCCACTTCTGCTGCCAGCACAGCAACTGACAATGTGTTTTAATGTTTTTCAAGAGAACAGGACAGCACAGAGATGTGCATCGAGCTGCGTTAAGTAGCCAGAAGAGACAGTGTGCTGTGGCCTCGTGTAGAAACAACCTGGCCGGCAGGAGTGATGACTTGTGCCGGGAGTGCCAGAGGCTTCCGCCGTTGGGAACTGCCAGGAACCCAGCTGCAGAGGAGCCCCCAAAGCAACGCTGCCGAGCCCCTGCTTGTGATCACTATGGCAATGCCAAGTGCAATGGCTACTGCAATGAATGCTACCAGTTCAAACAGATCTATGGGTAGCAGAGGAGAACAATTGGTCAAGAGCAAGAAGGTGATATCAGCAACTTCCTTCACTGAAATGGTGCTACATCCAAAACACTCAACAGGCCTGGGAGTGGGGGGTGGGGTGGGGAATATAAGCTGTCTGCTCATTTCCTGTTTATTCCCAAGAACAGGAATAAATGTCAACTTCCTCTAAACACTGCAAACAAGGACTGCTGAGAAGGGCAAGTTGCCTTCTGCACAGAGCTGTTATTCATGGCTAAGCTCCTACAATGTCATATTTAATTCTTGGACTTCCCAGGAGGAAGTGCGAAGCATTTCAGTCCAAAGAACTTCCCAATTCTGCCTCTTTCTCAATAATTTCCCTTCTCCTAGGTGAGGAGCTGCAGCTACTGTTGGAGATGCAGGAGCTCTTTATATCGGTGTACATCAGGCAGAGGCAAGTCTTTCCTGAGAGAGATTTGTAGATTCATAGATTGGTTTAGGTTGGAAGGGACAACCCAGGACAGGCTAATGCAACTGGCAATTGATGTCTAAAAACAACTTGCTTTGGGTTGCTTGTGCCCTTGCTGGTGTTTTCACAGAGCTCACCAAGGCAGTTACTCGGGATATGTAACACTGAGCTGCTCTGTGTTTGCAGAGCTCTCAGCTAAGCACAACCAGAAAGAAGACCAGCAGCACTCTGCTCCTTTAACATGCTTTCCCTAACAAGCATTTAGATTCTTTCCCAAAACCTGAGACAGCTGGAAAGACAAGTGATTACAAAAGCAACTTTCATGAGCACATGCATGTGATGGGAAAACTAAATCCTGCCATTGCTCACTCATGTGGAAGGAATTGCCTCAAACACACAACAACAGAAAAAAAACCCAAAGCAAAACCAAAGCCCTGTGTCTTCTGCTTCAGTTCTGAAACCAGAGCAGCTCTCTTCTCTTGCATTGTAACTGTTGGGAATACGTCTGCTGCTCTCTGCACTTCCCTTCTGCCCTGTGTCGTTTCTGTCACGTTTCTTCTATCCTTACTGAAACTCTCTTGTCGTGCAAACAGCTTGGAATTCAGTAACAGAGTGCTTTAGGGTTGAGATTTTTATTCCTGGAGTTCTTGTGTCCACTTCTCAGTCTGAAATGCCTTTTTTTGTAGTGACCTTGCCTTTACCATTGTACTTGATAGTTTCATCTCTCCTTTCACACGTTTTAGATTTTCAGCATCTGTTTTTGCTGCTATGGTTTTAGAGGTGACACCTCTTCTAAGTTACTTCTCAAGTTTAGAACCTTTTCCTAGTTATTATAAAACAGGTTTTAAAAGAGAAAAAAAAAGTAACTCATGACTTATTTCTGTTAAATATTACATATTTTGTGAACCTTAATGTGAACATATGTTTTATTATATTTATATTATTTGAAGCAATGCAACTTGAAATTTGCACAACTAGGATTTTTTTTTTTTTTACATGTATATTTACTCTTGTGTTGAAAGTTACAAACTTAAATAATGTTCACTGATACAAAGAAATAAATTATTGAAGGATTGAATTTGGTATTTTATATTGATGAGAGACAGCACAGTTGAGCATGGGACACTCTCTGGAGGAAGAATGTCTGTTCAGGACCACCATTCAGCATGTTACCAAGTGCTCCCTAGTTCACACCATGTCACAAGTTGTTTCAAGGAGATGAGAACTTGCTCTAAGTCTCTGAATACTCATGATGGTGATGAGGTCACCTTACATCACTGACCTCTTAGGAGGAGCTCTGGTACCTCGGGAGACTGTACCACAGTACAGTCAGTAGGCATAAAGAGTTGGATCCTGTGGGTGGAGGAGAGCAAGGATCGTGCAGGATCAAGTTGCAAAGGAAGCTGAGCTAGGCTGGCATGACTTTGCTTTAATTCATCCATCAGTTGTGCCAGGGATTCCCAACTGATGTTGCTTGCATGCCACCTTGGGAGATTGTGATGGCAGCAGGTGACCCCCATCTCTGCCCAGCCATGCATGCAGCCTCAAAGGCACAGGCCAGCCCTACCACCTCCCTGGTGGTAGGGCCCCTGGAGGGGCAGGGAAGACAACAGAATTTCTGTCATCGCTTCTGGGTTGCTCAGTACTTCCTGATAAGTAATTTGCCAAATGCTGCTTGAGAGAGTACTTGAAAGCACCGTTTTGTTTTCATCCTAAGCTCAGCCTAAGACAGCTCCACTGCCAGGCTATTTCTGCACTCTAATGCTCCCTCAGTGTGGCATAAGTATGCCTGTACCAGCACTCAGTTGCTTCAGACCTCTGCTTAGACAAGCAATACTGTATGCTACCACGGCTTCTAGGTAGGTGTTGCTCATGATCTGAAGAAAAAAAATTCCGTGGGTTGCAAACCTCCCTGTGCAGTCAGAAAATAGGACCCTTTCCTAAGAGTTTGACCTTTTTAAGTCAGCTGCTTTCAGTCATAATTAAGTCTGACTGTTCAGAAGCACACCTCATCATGTGCTTTAGTGCTTTCCCAACTGAAACCATGTAGAAGTAAAGCTCCTGAGTACTTCTGTTGTATGTTAGCTGGTCCTTGTAATTCACTCCACTTTCTAGCCCATGATCCTGAGTGCCTGCCCACCTTTCTGATGTACTTTTCTCCTTACATTTTGGCACAGAGTCTCTCTGGACTCGTACTCTTCCTTTTGGAACATGCAACTTAGAAATCAGCTTGATCCCCCAGAGCAGAGCCTGCCGATCTACCAACTTCATCTCTACAGCCAATTCCTCCTCTTCAAAATCTGAGTCTGCATTCATCCCTACCCGCCTTCCTTTTTTTTTAACAACTCATGCAACTCACTCATTCAATGTATCAACCTTCTGCACCAGGCAGAAACCTTGGTGCTGAAAGAGTGGGCAAACACGGGGAGAGGCAGCTCATGGCATCCAGACTTGGCAGCCATCAGCCTTTGCTTGTTAAAGAGGCAGAGCTTCCATCACGACACCTTCAGTGTCAAGAAACTGATTAACTCCTGTTGCTGTTAACTGCAGCTTCTGTAGAGAGGAAGGATTTCAGATTAAATGCCCCAGATCCCACTGATGTTTTGCTGCTACTTTCTGGAGCCATTACTCATAAACCTGAAGTCACATGAGACTTTTCTCATTCTGAAGCTCCTATGTAAATAAGTGCCCAGACTGTCTCTTGTGATTTGCTTGTGTAGGAACATTGAAGCTAGTAGGATTTTTTTTGTTTTTTTTTTTTAATACTCTGGTATTTCCCTGGTGTCCTTAGGGGATTTTGACCCTCTGATGCTTTCTGCTCTTTGCCCAGACAGCTCTTCAAGTTCATGTATTTTTTTTCCTTCCTGTTCTACAAGAGAGAACTTTTATTTGGATTCTCCCTTTTTGTGACCATTTCTGGAAGTCTCTATGCAAGGTTGCAAGTATGTTTCTGGATTTCTCAGGGATCTACCCACTCTGTTAATAGGTAACTTAAGATGCAGGAAGAAAGAAAGCACTTCCTACATTTTCAATGTAGAGAGAACATAGTGGGTTGTTTTATGATATGTCAGTGCTCTGCTTGGCAAGTCTTTGGTGCGATCTGAAGTACTAGGCCACTTAACAGGGCTGAGGGCACAAAAAAAAGCATGTAATGTCTTAGATCAAAATGCATCAAGCTACTGACAAGTGTGTCAGTACCAGGCAGGTACTCACTGTGGTCAGTGGAATGCAAGAATGGAGAGTCCCTGCTGTTACAGTCTTAGATGCAGGCTATGATGTTCTACATTTAGAAGGCATCATATTTATGGCCTGTGAACCCTCGGCCCATTCTTTTTTTTCTGTAGTTAACCACCTCCATCCCCATCCTGCACAGTACTCCACTTCTCCCAGCAAAACAAAAGGGGAGCTACTTGTAGGTGGAAGGGGACTCACAATCTGCAGTGCCACTCCTTTGCTGTGGGCAGACCTCACAGACAAGCCCTGCCTCGGGTTGGAAGGGACCTTTAAAGGTCATCTAGTCCTATCCCTCTGCAGAATACTTTCAGGGATGGGGCATCTATCACATCTCTGGGCAAGTTGTTGCAGTATTTCATCATCCTTACTGTAAAAATGTCTTCCTTGTATCCAGTCTGAATCTACTCTCCTTTAGTTTAAAACCATTACCGCTTGTGGTATCACAACAGGCCTTGCTAAAAAAATCTGTCCCCAGACTTTTGTTGAAGTTAGTGTAGATGTAGAAGTGGCTTTGTATCTACTTTTTATGTGATTGATTAAAACAAGAGGCAGTGATTTTGCCAACTGACTTTCATCCTGATGTCCCTGCACATGCTACAGACTGTCCTAATCTTTATCACCCCATAACCCAGAAATGTCTAAAGTTAGTTCATAAAAGGAGAACAAGAGCTCTTGCCTACAAAACCTGGAGCTGTAGATTGGCATATTTTTGTACCAAAAGTAAGTTAGATCACCCAGATTTGTCAGCTGTGGCCTTTACACTGAAAGTGGCAGGAATAGTGGAAAAAGCAGTGATCAGGAATTACACAGAAAAAACACAACGCTAAAGCTCTTGTGATATGCTAAGCTGTCTTTCCCAGCTAGAGATGGGATAGCTGTCTCCAAGTTCATCTCCCACAGCAGGGTCTTTTAAGCTGCTGTCTCAGACCCAGTAGTTCCAATGCCCAGGATGGTTCTTTGTTTGAGTCCTGCCTAGTCCTGATGAGTCCAGTTGAGACTTCAACACCTCTGAGCACCTCTGCAGAATGGGAATGGGGACACAGACTCACCAGAGGTACCGGGGTATTTTAGTGCCAGAGGGACTGAAGGACTTCAGGCCATATTTGAGGGAGCTTGTAGAGATTTCAGTAGCATCTAGATATTGGATATAGAAGTTTTGGATAGAAAACGCTTCCTGGGCTGCATCAAGAGAAGCGTGGCCAGCAGGGNCATTCTATGATTCTATAAATCTCAAAAAATTTATACTGAGCATAACTGTGCACTTGAGGCCTTAAGATCACAGTGCATGACATTAGCCTTTGTGTTCAACCCTCACAAAACAGGTGATTCAGCTTGGTGATGTGATGCATGTTTTGTACATGTGAAAGCCAGAGGGGAGCAGTGACTGTGTCATTTTATCCCACATACTTGAGTATGACATTACAGTCTAATATGTGCAGCACCAAAACAGAAAACCACAACACTGAGCAGTTAAAATTTCAGTTCTATTAAGCTGCCAAGATCCGATAAAATCCAGGTGTAGAAGTACAGATGCCTTTACGTCCAAGTGCTCTCTCAGGTGCCAGCATTTAACATGCAGTGCAGCAAACCCGTCACTGATGGGAGCAGATTGAATGGGCTAAGATAAACTTATTCAGTCATTTCTGAACTGACTCATTCTCCCACATCAGTGATAAATACTGACAGCAACAACCCTTGCCTGCTTCAGAAGAGTTGTCCTACCTACATAGGAAGAAAGACAAAAAGGTTGGAAGTGGTTTAATCGAGCAGCTGCTTCCCTTTATTCCCCTTTCTGTGACCATCAACAGTTACTTTGGAGAAGGTCCTGCAAGGTCCTGCACCTGGG